>AYLM01002859.1:0-32560 GCA_001625345.1 Cairneyella variabilis | reverse complement strand
TGGCACTAAAATAAGGGGTAAAAATACCGTTTTGGTAACGAAATATCCGACAGGGATCAACAAGGACATCTCCGACTGAGAACGATCCTCCCTTTAATCTCGCTCTTGACTGAAAGTTTGAAGAGACAATCGCTGAAGCCAGCCACTCGCTCTAAGTATTGAGGTAAATTTTCAGGTGAGCTTGCTTTTGAACTTACTTGATTTTCTACAACGCCACGGGGAGGTCAAAATTTCTACCTAGATGCAATGACCATTTGCGTTCAACGACCATTGGCCTTGATCACTTTGGGCTGAGGATACACCGAAGGTCACCTATTCTCGCTAGGCAGATTTCCCGTACTCTCAATTCAGGGACAAGATCCTCCGGTGCTCTACCTCAGAGCTACACGCTTTTTGGTGCGCTATTGTGAGTGGTCAAGACTCAGTACAGATGAAGAGGGGAACTTTCCATAACTTCCAGACCATATACAGCCGCTTCTCTCTGAGTTGGGTATATATAAGACCGTGTCTGTCCTTCTGTGTTTTTCTCTATAATTCTAGCACTCAGCATTTTTATTCCTCAGCGTCCTCTCCCCTAATAGTACCACGTTCAGAAACATCGCGACAATGCTGCTCTCTACCGTCATTAGACTCCTAAGTCTCTCTTCAACTACCTTTGCTGACCTTCGATGGAATAAGCGGTTCGATAATTCGACATCTCCGGTACCTACAGGTCCTGATCCAGACACTGTTTGCCAGAACCGTAAGCACACCGGGGGAAGCAAAAGAAGCCTTCCTAACTCGTAGCTCACCACATATTAGATCCTGCATATGGCTCAAACTACATTGCAGCCTATGACAGCAACTGCCAGCAATTTGGCTGAGTCTGCGATTGGAGGACGGGCATGTGTCCAAAACCATGCTTCGGCTCAAACTACACGAATCCTCAAGATGGATCTCCAGGATGCTGCCCCGTCGGTCAGACATCCTCATACGATCCGAGTCCTTGCAGGGTGGATGCTGTGGAAATGGCACGTCCTATTCATATGATCCCATCTTGCAAACAGGAGGGTGCTGCGGTGGTACTCTGACTGCCGCCTTCACTGGAAGCTGTGCAGTACCACCACCGCCAACTCCACCTGCCCCATTGACTCCTTGTACTTCGCCGTTCCTCGACGGTGAGACGGTTTAGGGGAGGAACTTTATCGATTTCAACAGTCTCGGTAAGCACTCTCCCTGAACGTATCGTAGATCTTTGGACCCTGACGCCAACTGTTTCGTCATTTAGCAACATACGCAACAAACATCTTCGGTGGCGACTCAGCCAAGAGCTTTGCAGACTGTCAAGATCTCTGCGCCGCAAACCCCAATTGTCAAGCAATTGACTTTATCACCACCTCGCAAAACTGCTACCTCAAGTCCGACGGAGGAGACAAAGTCCCGCCCGTCTCGCAAAGCAACGTCAACTCAGCCATCATTCCTCCCTGCTGGAAACAGAGCGACAATTGCCCAGCAATCGATGGAACTATCAGAGTTTGGGGCGGAGTAGCATATAAAGTCTACTGCGGATCCCAGATCGGCCACGGCAATGTGGTGCTGACGTACAATACTCCGGATTTGTATACTGGTATTCAGGGATGCAGCAATAACACTGCTTGCGTGGGCGTCAATTATCCTGTAAACGGTAAGTGAACAGACTCTAACTACAAGAACGTCTTCGTTAACAGTTTCCAGGTGGTCCGGGCCCTTGCAACCTCAAATCTGTGTCCACTTTCAGTGCAAGCGTGAACTACGTTTGTGCTGTTCCATTGGTGGTGCCACGCCAATGAGCTGGTGAGAGAACGTTTGAGAGAGGATAGAAAGGCAGTGGGTTATGGAATTTTCTTCATCATTACCAGCACCTAATAATTCTCTTAAATTCATTCTTAGTATAATCGATCTTGTGAGAGCTAATGCGAAATGATATGAGCTCACGCAGCATCCTTTCTTTCCAATCGTCTTCCTACAATACCCTCACTGAGTCTTCTGAAGCAACAAAGGGGCCACGTGAGATTCGCGTGCTTTGTGAAATGTATGACCCGTGAAAAAGAATTGGTCGCACTTGGTAATTATTATAGCACAAAATTGGAACTCTGTTTTGCCGATAGCGATCTGATCTCAGCCATACTCTCTGTATCTGCCTGTGCTCTTTTCTCTTTCAGTAAGGCCGCAACCTCTCTTTCCAGTGTTCGAATTTTTGTTGCTAAACTTTCGTCTTCATTATGCCTAGCTTGCTGCTCACTTTCGCACCACTCCTCTTCCACCAAGTCTCTATCGTCTAAGACTGACTGCTCCCTATCCTCCTCTTCAATCGAGCCTGCGTCGTCCGACGCTGACCACTCCGACTCTAGTGAGCATGTCTCGTCTAAGACTGACTGATCCTGAGCCTCCTCTTCCATCGAGCCTGTATCGTCAGAGGCTGAGGTTCTTTGCATCAAGAGACCTATGGGAATGCTAGTCGAAACTGTCTCGTGTGCTTCCCGTTCCTCAACCATATCCTCGGTCATCCTATTTCGTTGCTCGCTTTCCGATGACCTGTCAGCTTCTCCTACCTGGCATACCATGTCCCTCTCATGTTGCTCTTGTAGCACCTGGCGTCGATGCCTGGGCGTTGCCCTTACCCTTTCGTGGATCAACACTTCATGTTGGGGCTCGCTAACTAGGCTATGACTTTCTCCGTGAGGTGCTTTAGTGGATCGAGAGCTCTCCGACTGTCGACGATTCCTCCTCGCCCACGATGGAATGCCAAGAGAGACAGAAGAAGCCTCGACCAATTGAGTCCCGTCCGCTGATAATACAGCTTGGTAAGTCAGATTCTTAAAGTCCTTGGAAGGCTTGGCTTTCTCTTTCCTTATGATAGTAGGTTGAGGCGTTAAGTCTTCCACAGTCACCAAGCATGGGTCATCCATTCGCAATCCAAGAGCATCGGCTAGAGTCCTGGCAAAAGATTCTTTCGCATGAGTCTCGATTTGCTTTGCACAAATTATCTTCAGAACGTCTGCGTAAACAGTTTCTGTGCTCTTGCGGTAGTCCACTGGCAAGACGTCAGACGAAAGTCCCAGAAGACCGTATACCTTGTCCAGCGGATGTGTACTCTCGAGGCGCTTGAATGAGACGACGAGAATGCTGAGACAAATTCCATTCCTCTCAGCATCCGGACGCATTGCCCATTTCCTCTTCTCAGCTACCACAGTAGCGGCATCACTTGCAATAATATCTTCTGCGTGCCTAAAATATTTGAACCATGGCTGAAGTCGGACCTGACTCAGGTACTCGAACACATTAACGAAGTTTTGCCACGTAGTGCTTTGTGAGCCACAAAAGATGAGAAGGTGAGCTGCGTTCATAATCTCTTGAAGGATCCAAACTCGGCACCAGTATTGCCTCAGGCATAATTTAAGAATAGCTTTACCTTGTCCATCGGTCCAGATTGGCTGAGTTTTCAACACATCAGACAGTCGAGAGCCAGCAGAGAGTTTGGAAGGCTTGGGAAGCTGGTTTAGCTGGGAAATATACTCCATACCTCGATCGCTGTTCTCTATATGAACACCAAGCCATATAATAACGTCTGCCGCTGAAGCGTAGACCTGGCGCATGATGCCGACTTGCAAATTGCGTTCATTAAAGTCTTGCTGGTTGATATAGAGTGTATCGATCTAAAAGAGCGCAGTCTAAGTCACCCACCCTTAACTATATTAATCTAAAAGAGCGAACACCTGGCGAGAAATGATTAGGACGTCCTTGAACGACCCTGAAGAAGGGGACACCTCTATGAGCTTCTCTAAATCGAACCCCCTTGCACAAAAGTTCCCTCTCTGTGCCTCCCGAGCCTTCTTTGCCTTAGTAGCAGCCTCATCATGTAATAGAGCCTATGAACAGGCCTCATCTCGTGCTTGTCGCTCTAACCGGCGTTGCTGATCTTGCCGATCACGTAGCAGTTACTTACTTTCCCGCTCTATTTGTCTTGCCAGTCTCTGCTGCTCTACTAGCCTATAGTTCTCCGCGTCCTGAGCTCTCCTAGCCTCTATAACATCCTTTCGACGTAATAGGTCCTGCATAGCCGCCTCTTCCCGCCTCTGAGTCTCTATCCGGCACTGCTGATCCCGTTGGTCACGTAATGCCTATTCAGCTCCCTCTCTTTGACCTTCGCCAATCTACGCTCCTTAGCAGATCCGTCCCGGGCCTGCCTATCCTTGTGACGCAGCTCATCTTATTAGTGGGAAAGAACATGTCTATCCGCCGTACTTATCGTTATAGAAAGCGGTTACTGACGGATACCTTGTCTTTCAGACTCTGGCCTTTAAGCCCGTTCTTAGACACGAAGTTGATCAGCTCGCCTGCGCTCCTCGGCCGCAAGCTCAAGTGCTCGAATCTTTGCGCGTTGTTCTTCGGTCCTTGCAGCCAACTCGTCCTTACCCTGGCCCGTAGTATCTAAGATTGTTTCATCTTGGAAGTTAGGAAATAGAGAGCTGGAAGGAGCAAGGGGAGACATTATGAAGACAAATATAAGTAGTGGCTACGATAAGAGTATAAAATTGTAGAATAAACTATATTATCAATATAATAAGAGGGTCTCTGACAGTGAAATGAAGTGGGACAGTAACCTAGATAATGATACACAGCTTGAAACAAAGTTCCTACTAAGCGAAAACACCTCATATAAAAAGGAATATTAAAGCTGATTAATATAACACGTGAGGAGGAACGGAAAGGAAAAACATAAGGAGAAACGTGAGGAGAATACTGAGACAGTTTAGGGAGAACGCTGAGACCGGATTAAAGAAGGACGCTAGGCAAGGATCTATCTGATTACTGATTTTTAGGAGGAACGTTTTGCCGAAGCCCGCGCGCTCTCATCTCTTCGCCTGCGGCTCACACGAAGCCTTCGAAATTGATGGTGGCGTCGGAGTTGCAGCCTGAATTCGCTTAAGTTGCGGCCTGAGTTTTGAAGTGCCTAACTAACACGTGAAAAAAACGGAAGGAGAAAACGGAAGGAGAAACGTGAGGAGAATACTGAAACAGTTCAGGGAAAATGCCAAGACCGGATTAAAGGAGGACGCTAGTCAAGGATTCGGGCAAGGGTCATCAGGATTACTAATTTTTAGATTAACGTTTTGCCGAAAGCACCGCGCTCTCTCCCTCTTCGAAGAGCCTTCTCTCTGAGCTTATCAGCTCATTTCGAAGGCAAAGTTTCGGTAAGCTTTTTTTAGCACCTTCTTCTCTCAAACGAGTTGAGAGTACGAATGCACATGGGCTCGACGTTTTATGAGAGTCTGTTTGGGAAAGCAGGTTTCGGATGCTACAGTATGCCATGGATGCAGATGCCGGAAGTAATCGAAGGCCCTCCTGAACAGCCTCGGCTGTTACAACAACTGACTTAAAAACAAGGCCTTAGAGTTACACCACAGCATCATGTTTTCTATCTCGGTACAGCCACTGTTATTTCTCACAAGAGTAGATAGCTTGACATTTTCATGATAGAATGGATTTTGCTATGGAAGTAACATTAACTCATTCAGCAGCTTGGGCAGGCTCTGTGGCATGAGAAGATTCAGCTACTTGGGAAGCCTGATCATTTCCCTTCCAGAAAACCCTGGAATACTTAAACAGGCCTCGCAATTCAATATCATTGAATGTGGCGACTCGTATATCCGCCGGGACAAGCTTATTCCGTCCATTATCCCTCCCACAGTTGTTCGCCAGCTCTAACACCTCTGAGAGCAGAAACGCGATACACGCGCAGATTCCAGCAATGAATTGATCATCCATAATCAAACTATTGTCTTCGCACCGCGGGATGAGAAAGCTTTTAACCCTGCTTCCCACTGCACGATTATCATAGCCAGGAATCGGGTTTGAATAAGGCTCCATCATGAATGAATACATGCAGCTATCCACAACGTTACTATGGGAATGTCTGGGAAACAAAGAGGTGGCAGCTGCAACAACTGTGTCACAGGAGGAGGCAGGGGCGATGAAGTGCTCCAAGTAACTCATGATCATCTCATTTAGACAGGTGTGACACCGTTCCTTCCATGAGTCGGCGAATTCATTGGCTTTCACCCCTGGTCTGGTTCGTATAGCATCAAGGTCCGCGCTTTTAAGGAGATGCTCATGGCTGTCATATGGTCCCACGTATTCAGACTCTGCAGGAAGGTGTGATGACAACTGCCACGATGCTATCCGTTCCAATGTATCGAGGCCCTCAAAATTGCGACCTTCGCGCAAGCAGCGCTGGAACCTTTCTTCATCAGATTCTTCTAGGCGTAGTGTACGGTCCAGCCCAACAAAGGTTGTATGGGTGAAATAGCTGTGCGTCGTAAAGAATATGAATGATCTCGCAGCCGTACGGCCCTCGTCGAACCCAAAACGACCAAACATGTATTCACCATCCGGAATAAACATCCAGATTCCACCGGGCTGGGTGTCTATCTCATGTGGTTTCTTCTTTTGCCACTGCAGAACTTCTTTTTTCGCGCCTCCGAAGTCCACGAGTCCTGCTCCTTCACCAAACACCTGTGTATCGAAATTCTCAATGTTGGCCTCGTCGTCGATACCAAGCTCTTCCTTCCCACGGTTATCGTAATAACCCCAGTCGTATCGATTAATGACAAACACGGCTTCCGCAGCCGTATTCTCGTTGTTAAATATACTTCCACTGTCATATTCATAGGGAGAGCCCGAGACGCGGAGAATCTTGTCGATTTCTAGTTCTGGGTCGACGTTGGAATGACATACGAACCATGCACAGATATGATCCGTGCCTTTCGCAACAAGCTGGAAGGCGTTCCATGTCCCGTTCGCTGCAGTGACATTGAATTGCAGGGCTTGAGCTTTAACTGTTCCGCTAGCATGCTGGGCCACAGAGGCGGGAAATTGCTGGATTGGGCTTGCGGCGCCATCCCAGATGTTATGGAGGGCGCCGTAGCAGAGACATCCGGATGTGACGGTGAATTGAGCGTAAACCTGTGGTTTGGTCGTCATTGCGAAGAGAGTATCGGAATGGTTGATGGAAGCCGGGGAACGGTTATGTAGATTGCTTGTGCTGCAGATGTTGAAGCTGTGACGATTTGGAGGAGTTCGAGAAGCGGACTCTTTGGTTGCAGCCTAAACTCTACATCGACTGTTTACCCGACTCAGTCGCCAAGAAATTGCGAGGAGTAAGATTTGTGCGAGCTCTGCTCTTATCTTTGTTACGTTTCTATTTAAAAGTGTTATTGTGCAGGCTAGTTCTAGTTTGTAGACATTCATGCCCCGTCAACACCGCGATTGTTACCTGCGATTCACATTGGCGATGTTGGGAACAGATTGCACTGGTATGGGCACAAGATCAATTCAAAGAATTGGAACCTTTTGATCTTGTCTGTAGCAAAATGCCATTCATATAGCATCAGCCTGACATGGTCGATAGACAGCTCCATGATTCTTTGCCCAACTTAGAGGTTCCTTTGACAGGTATTCGGCAGCTGTCGTCATGAAAGGATGCAACAAAGGTCTTGTTGTTGATACAGTGAAGAATAATGGAACTGTTAATCAGTGAGAATTATACTCGAATACGACCTGGATCGAGATAGCTTGAACTGGCATGGGATTGAGAAGCCAGAATTGGCTCATTTTCGGATTCTGAACGTTCGACTGCCACCTCGGGATAATACAGCGACAGATGTTAGGTACTGCAAGAAATGAGAGACAATTTCAGCATAATGGGAAGCTTGGATAGGGCAAGCAAGTTGATGCCTTACCAGGATATGGTGCCTGAAGCGGAATCTGCAGGTGGCGAACCTCCACCTCTTAATCAACACCAACAACAATGCGCCTACGACTTCCAAGCCGGAGAATACTCTTCCTGCGCCCGTTTAGACCTCCCAATTCTCCTCGACTCTTCACTTAAAAACACCCTCACTCCTCGCTCGCGACCGCAAATCCCATTCCTCTCGCCGCCCAACTGCCGCCCAATCGCGCGATTCCTCACAACAGAACGAAGACAATGGATTAAGAACGAGGTCTGGCGGGCAGGGAAATACACCACAGTTCTCTGGACAGCAACGATCCTCCTCTTGCCAATTGCATTCGGTGTGCAACAAGAACGGCTGGAGCGCAAATTTCCCTCGCCGCATGAATGGTCTTGGGTAACCCGGAAGAATTTCAGGAGCGCGAGATGGGATGAAGACCACGACGAAGGTGGAAATGGACTTGTCCGACTCAGGCCTCACAGAAGCCCTGAAAAGACGCCGTGGGTGATCCACACCACCTCCATGACTCACCTATTTTGGGAGCAGCCCATATGGCCCCCTTTGGTAGGGAAGTCCCTATCGAAAGACCTTAAGTAGCCGGTGTCTTGTTTGGGCTCTCTCTAGTTCAAGCATTTGCATTTTAAGATGAGATGATGACTGGCGATGACTGAGCGCTGGGAAAGCGAGGCGTACCGGCAACCGAATACACTGTTACTTGGTGATTTTCACCAGCTTGACTGAAGGGAGGTATGGCGAGCCCTGAACACAGACAGATATCAAGACTCCCACTCCCGAAATTGTTACTCCAAGACTTTTTGCAGCTTCACCGCCCACATCTGTACTATGAACTTCATTCATGCCACAGCGAAGTGCATCACGCCAGTGGACTCCTCTGATTCATCATGTTATACAGTAACTGACTCGATCGTTGATCACAAAGCAACTCGAAGAACAAGTCGAGCCCACATACAGACATATTTCTACATATTACTCTCTGCGACGCAGCTCAAGCACGGCGACTGGCTCCAGACATATCCAGCGTACTTGACATCTGGCAAACTGGACGGGGAAGGTGATACATGAGTTTTCAACCCCAAGGTACGTGTGGAAGGCTTCTACAACTGCTATCATATCTAACACCGTACAGGAAAGTCGACGGGGCTCTTACAATCCTTTGTGCCATGGCCCGAGGGCAATTACGGTTGGTACAAGGTACGATTATGCAAGGACCTTCTACTGCTCTCATAAGCTACCCTGCCCGCTCTTGTTTTTTCAGGCTATCCGATTATATTTCCTTTCGCTGTCTGTTAGTCTCGAAAGATGTCTCTGAATATGTCTTTATCTTCCGTGGCTAGTCCTATTCTCAGCCGGAACTCGTCACTGAGGCTGACAGGGATTTGGCTACGCCGACCTCAACGCCTCCGTCCCTGTTAACATACAAGTATCCCCGCACCAGCATCTCTTCCGCACCGCGATCCTTCACGTCCCCCGGCCCAAAATACGTCGACCACATTCCCCACCGCGCCCACAGCTTCTCGCGGAAGAAAGTCCCCAGCGGGATCCCGAATAGAACAGACACGAGATGGCCCGCAACTCCGAACATGTTGTTATTATAGATAAACTGCGTCCGCGGTTCTGCCGCCGCAGGTAGGTAGCGCAGCTTCCGTATTAGCTCTTCCGTGGTAGCAGCGGTCGCGGCGGCGAAGTCGTGCCGCGGATACCCGGTGCGGTGGCTCAAGATGTCAGTGGGGGTGATGTGCGCGGTAGCCCAGGGGTCGGGGAGGACGAAGTCTTCGCGTAGGATGTCGGAGAACGGGGTTGACCACGACAGATATGGGTGGGTTGTTGGGGGCAAGTCCACGAGGAGGGACAGCGCTGCGGCCGTGAAGGACTTGGTGGTGCTGCCGCAGTAGAAGAGTGTGTCTGGGGTTATGACTCGGATACCTTTGTGAGCATTCCGCCTAGAGGCCTTATGGCGGCTGCAGGGGCCGGGGCTATTATCTCCAACGTGAGGGATTATGCACGGTACCTGAGGGCTATGATGAGCAACGCGGCACCAGTGTCGAAGCCGAGTTACAGGATGCTGAGAGCGCCGCATAATGTCGCTTCAACTTCTCCATAATCAGAATGGTTTCTCGCCTTCGATTATGGTCTTTGGCCCTACTCTGGCGTTATTGATTCTACCCCCACTTTTGGTTCCACGTGCTGGATAATAATCAGTATAGTCTTCTCCACAAACAGCTTCGAACCATTTCTTTCCTGCCAGCTGGACACCAACGAGACCTCTGGAACAGATTGTCTTAACTTCACGTTAACTTGGGCAGCTGGTGCTGGTAAAGATCAAGCTTTGGATTTACTCATCAGAAATCGACAGACAATCGAAAGATAAGAATGACCATTTGATTGTGTTCGATATCAGCTACTGCAAACTCCGTTGCGTCTTAAATCAGCCTATATCCTGCAGTATTACACAAGATATAGACTCACCCCAGATCTTCTCACTAAAACTAAAACCCAGCACAGTTGGACAGCAGATAAGTAAATCGTCCTCCGTGAGCTCGGCTGGCTCAATACCATCGCTCTTAACTACAGTGCGGGAAATCCATCCGGGGGCAGCTGATTTGGCCTCGTCACGTCCAGGTCGGTGCGTGGTCTGGAATAGTTAGGATTCATCTTCCAGAAGAAGTCGGGATCGATCATAACTCGACTGTCGATAGACAGCGGTAGAGGCTCCCCGTCATCCACATAAAATGCTTCACCCGGCAATGGACCAAGCGAACATCCTTCAAGGCGACGGACTTTCAACCGCACGCAACAATATTGGTCTTAACCAGTTTTTTGTCCGGGTGGTACTTGAGAGGAAAAGCTCAAAAGGAAGCAATGGACGGAGAGTTTAGCGGAGGTTTATACACTTTCCGGAGAGAGCCAAAAACGAGACCGCCAGTTCTAGACTTAGAGTAATCACCGCAACTTCTTTACAAGCAGCTATTATAACCGTTATAATTATAAAGACTAAAACAAATAGTGAAGAACATATATCGCCCAATGAAATTCAACTAGAACAGTTCAGGTGCCATTCGATGTGGCAATGGAAGAGCCAAATACTGGGATTATCGGCCTTGAATATTTACATCGCTCTTTCACTGCCCTAGCCCTCCACACATCGATTTTGAAGCTCTATGGTATATAGGTTTACTACAACATCATGCTTACTATCAGTGATCAGTTCCTAACTACGAAGTCATTGAGATCGTGATCAAGAATAACGATCCAGGCAAAGCATCCCTTCCACCTACACGGCCACTCCTTCCAAGCCATCTGGCGGTCCGATAGAGATTCTGGAAACTACAATGATCCGTGAGCGATTTCCTGGCCGTCCCTATGCGTCGTGACACATTCGCAGTCCATCCTTATGGGAAAAGTGTTTTGCGATTCAGAATGTTATGCGAGTCAAAAATATTCTTTAGAGGGGGGGCATTATGGCAGTCATTTATCGTATGATTATACCTATATAATATGGCTAGCTATTCTGTCCCACTATCACTATCCCTTATCCATAATCCCAGGAGTCTCCTACATTATATCCTAGCTCTTCTTTCGTCCGTGCTGGGCTGTAAGACAGTACCTACTAGTGTAAAGACCTGCTATAGCGCCAACAGCCAAAGCAATAGCCAAACAAGTAACGAAGGCCGCGCGAGAGAGAATGATCCTGAACCCGTTGTTACAATCTGTGTTGCGCTCTGCGTCGCATTCTGTGTTTGAGTCTGTATTGAGCTCTGTGTTGAGCTCTGTGTTGAGCTCTGTGTTGTATTCTCCGTCGCACTCCCCATGCTACTCTTCGTCGTTTCAACGTTCGTGTCAGTTGCAGCCACTGCTGACGTACCCATTGCCGAAGTACTCGCAATGACAGACGTGGGCCACGTGGGCCCTAACCCCAAGGTTGCACAGAGGTCCAGTAACCCATGCGAGGTCAGTGACGACGCATAGTACTGCCCGTCGACTGTCAACTGGTCAAAGCATGCGCTCGCCACTGCGTCCCATGGCCCCACATTGCAAAGGCACTGCGCCTGCCCTACTAGTGGCAGGACAAAAAACGACACCACTGACGTGCAACTGTGGATCAGCGCGTCGAGGCTCGCGCATTGTGGGGTGTCGCCTGGCACACCATCCTCGTCGGGGTACCCACCAGGGGCCGAAACAGTAAAGGCGGGGCCACCATTAGGGGTTGGGTTTAAGGTGATAGTGAGGATTCTTTCAGACGTTGGGGCTCCAGAGGCTGTTGGAGAAAAGGTGACGGGGAGAGTGAGGGTCGATGGAGTGAGTGCTCGAGGCACTAGAGCGGCAGGCGTTGCTTGCGCGGATGCGGACGCATAGCTAACGAAGGTCGCGAGCGCTGCAAGGAACAGTACGATAGAATTTATCATTGTGCCAAGAGAGTTTCGTGAGTTCTCATATGCATAAGGTAAGGGGAGATGAAAGCTTTTTAATTGTGAGGTGCGGGGGAAGCGCGGTAAATACCCATCTTAGAGATTGCCGATCACTTGCATGACTTCTGCACAACCGTTTACTACGTACAGGCCCGAATATTTCCACAAAAACCAGCCCGTGCGCCTATCCAGAAGCTTCCACCTATAGGGTCCCACCACCAATTAATATTTAATCTTCACTCGCTGCTTTTCTAACCTCACCTCCTTAGAACTCACTATTATAGATCAATATTCAGTCCCTACACTAAAGACTCTATATAAATCAATTACCCACGATGAACGATTATAAGCGCAAACCTTATATTATTATATAGGCTTTACTTAAGACGATATTGCCTTATAATTAAACCTTACACGGGACTAAGTTCAGTACGCTATCTCTTATAGACTTACCCTATAAAAGCACTCTTCTAAAAGAAGGGTTGTTCTTAATACACTATAATAAAAGCACCTTATTTCATAGGTTACTACTAATAAGGCTAATCGACGTGTGCCTTAGGTAGATATACCCTCCTTACTCAGTTAGGACTGTGAAGTGAAAGCTGTGAAGGCGCGGGCAAAAGGGTAAGAACTCAATTGATCGAATGCCTATTGTATGATGATAATCTTAGCCCAAGTCATGATGAAAGCAGTGAACTTAGCGGAAAGGGGGGACAGTGGATTTATGCTTAAAATTTAGCGAGTTCACCCCTGAGATCTGCGCTATCCGGGGGCTTTTCTAGCGGCTTCCAGGCCATGGAATCAAGATCATCACTTCAAAGTTTTTAAATATCAGCAAAATATAGAGAACCCAACTCGACACGAAAGATATTGATGTGATAGTACTAAAATTTTAATATGCAATACATCACAACTGAGAATATGATTCCTTCAAATGTTTGGTTGCTACAGTTCCATCACCAGCTGACTTTGTTCCAAGCTTGGCACAAGTGGCCCACCGTAGTCCGCCGTACAGGGCCTCTTCATTTTCTCTCGCCAGCATGTTGCGACAAACGCGGGCGGCTGGTATGAACCTCAAGGCTCGGCTCAGGGAATCTGCGCTGGCAGAAATAAGCATTCACACCGGATCCAATTCACTTCACGCCTATTTACACGCATTTCCAGCACTGCCTCTGTCGTGGCTTCCCATGAGGTGGCAGATTCAGCAAACACGATGAGCTGAAGTAGGCTATCCCCGCGTAGCTGGCTCCCTAGAGAGGCTCGGCCATTCAGCTTCACGCAGCTGGGGCGACTTTATCGGATTTACCACCAAGAAGAGAAGCATTCTGCGAGTGGAAAAGCACATGACAAGTGTATCGTGGCTGAGACGATGGCTTTCGCGAACTCACAGGGCACCCAATGAAGATCCAAACCGCTGCAGGGAACTTCGGATTTCTTACGCTGGCACGGGGTAATTGTCCCGAATATCTCAACCACCACCATCGCATCTGGTATCAAGTCCCGATCGGGCATAAGCACTTGATTCCTTGAGGTAATTTGTTTTTGCATTCGTTTTGGAAATGATGAATATAAGAAGCCTTTCGTTCCTTCCGCATTCGCGGTTTCTGGTTACTGCAAGATCATCACCTTACATTGTTCTTTGAGAAACGTTACACACCAACTCTGATTCTGCAACCTCATTCTGCTAATAGCCTAACCTTGGGTTCTGAAAACGAAATTCTCATTCAGCTCAACTTCAGCTTCGGCCTCATCGAATCGACTCTAGAATCGAAACACTCTTGGCATCCAGCTACAATGGAGAACGGACAATACGGTAAGTGATTTTGTGGATTCCCATTCAGATTATGCACTAATAATCTGAAGTACCTGGAAGCCTGTGGTTTTATGCTCCGAATAAGGGTGCACCTATTGCTTTCGCACTCTTCTTCCTCGTCTCTGGAATCGCCCATGCCTGGCAGTGCTTGTAGGCTTTCCCAACTCCCCTCTCAAACCCATTATTGACTCTCCGTCAGTCACTACAAATGTTGGAAGGTGTCTGGCATGCTACCTTGGGCGGCGCTTCTCTTCGTGGTGGGCTACGTTTGTCGAGCATATGGTGCTTTCCATTTTGATGATCTCGATATCTTCATCTGCAGTCTTGTCTTCGTTTACGCAGCACCGTAAGCAATTGCTCTCCTATGGAAAGCTTTCTTTCAAAACTTGACACTGATTATTTGTTTACAGACCCATGTATGAGCTGTCGAACTATTTCATTCTCTCTCGAATCCTCTACTATGTCCCGTATCATTCGCCAATCCACCCTGGCCGCGTTCTCACCACCTTTGGCGCTCTCTCTGCCGTCGTCGAGACACTCACGGGTACTGGTGCAGCCAGGATCGCGAACACAAGCATATCACAGAGTCAACAATCTCTCGGAAGAGCCCTCTTGAAAGCAGCACTCGTCCTCCAGCTCGCGATCCTATGCTGTTTCGTCCTTCTCGCTGCCAACTTCCACCGCAAATGCAAGCAAGCGGGTCTACTTCCCGCGAATCTCAGATCTGCAATCATCACGCTGTATATCTCGTCGGCGCTCATCGGCACTCGAACTCTCTACCGCACCGTCGAATACTTCATCACGTCGAGCTTGAATTTCCATACACCGAACCCTGAATCACTTTCGCCAATCTTGAGATACGAGGTATTCTTTTGGGTCTTTGAGGCTTCGCTCATGGTCACGAACTCGTATTTATTGAACTTCAGGCATCCGATGAGGTTCATTCCTAGAGATAACAGAATATATCTGGCGGAAGATGGAGTCACTGAGATCGTGGGTCCGGGATACCAGGATAAGAGAAATTTCATTTTGACTGTCCTCGATCCTTTTGATGTGTTTGGCATGTTGCAGGGAAGGAATATGCAGAAGAGGTTCTGGGAGACGCATGAAGAGGGCCGAATGGAGGCCAAGAAGGATTCGAAGCAAATGCGAGATCCGGAGAGTGGTGGAGTGACACTTTAAGTTGAAGTTGCTTCAGTTTGCTGATTACCTGGAGTTCGAAGCTATTGTAATTTGTATTCAATGTAATTTCGACCAAACCTTTGATCTTAAGCATTAGAGCTATTCTATCGAGCTGGACGACCGCCTTGTGTACTTAGATTGTGAGATGTTGCAAGAATCATTTTAGTATTTTGCGTTCGATGGTGTTGCGTTGAAGATACGGGCTGCTGTGGCTGCTCTTGAGGCTCTCGAGCGCTAACTTCAGTGAGCGAGGCTAGCTCCTTTGCTTAGAAAGTGGATTCGCACCGCCTAAATGTTAGTGAGACGGGGCATATCGAGCCTCTTCGTGAGAGTAGGAAAACTTGAGGTGTTAGGAGAATCATAGTTCTCCTTCCGAACATCACGAACTCAGCACAGTGAACCGAACTTAATTTTGAACAGTGTTGTGATCTCTTCCTACCGTTGAGGTGGATTCACAATATACTGGAGTCTAATACCAGGCCCTCTCCAACTTTGAAGCTTTTGTTGAAACAACTATTCCAGAACATTTACAGGTTATTGATAACTTCGAGAATCATGTGGAACTGAACCGGTGTCTATCAATTGGTTCAATTCTTGCCCAATCTTGCCTCAAATCCATATCTTCAACCGTACTTCGGAAAGAGAACTTCATTTTCTGGCATTTACAGTGTCAGCACCAAAACAAGAACGTTCAACCAAGCCCAAAAACGTTAAACTCAAACATAAGAAAGTTTTAACAGAGGAGGGATTGAAATCAAAATGTATCACCGCAACTTCGGCACTTATCGAGGCCAAGTGATCTTTCCTTCAAAATGGGGACGGGATATGGGATAGGTAATTATTTTAGAGGCGTGAGGGAGAGTTATCGCAGAGCTAATCCCGCTTTTACAAGGTATGATGAGAAGGATATCGGGGCGTTAGTGGATAGGTATGGGTTGTAGAACTTTGAGAGGAGGACAAAAAGGAGAGAGTGTTGGGAGATAACGATTGGTAGTTAGGAATTAAATGCGATATTTTTCTTTCTTTTTTGTAAGAGAAGCCTTTGAAAGTGAAAATGTGGTAAAGAGATTTCTCTTGTCGAACAGAGAGCCATCGCTAGAGTCATTCCACATGCTAAGCTTGAGAGAAGTTCATGTGATTCACCATCTGATTAATTTGGATGTTTCTGGACGCCATTCCATTAAAATATTCTAGTTACTCATAAGCAAATAAAAGCTTGTTTCTCTTCTCTCGATACAGATAAGATCGTCAAGTTAGAGCACTTCTTTTACCCATCCCTTAAACATATATGACTGAAGATTAAGAGAAATTATCATGGTAAACAAGACTATCAACACTTTCACCAACTAGGATGAAGAGAAGACTGGTCTGCGAGATCGTCCAAAAGCTACACAGCAAGCATCAGCCACTCTCTCTCACGCCGAAAGCTCGACGAGTCATACATTGACTACCACGCTGAAGATGACATATATCAACAGCTACGATAAACTCAGATGGCAGCAAAGCAAACGAATTCGAGACCCTCCCACTTTAGGTGCGAAGAAAACAAGATGAGTGGGCCTAGGGAAAACTGAAAGCTGGACGTTATGGATCTAGTCCAGTGGGTTTTGGCTGGACAAGACTAAAGGGCGGCTACCGATGCGAAGCTGGTTCGCACTGGGTTTCTGATGAGCTGGTAGCTGAAGGTAAAGATGGATATTTGGTGAAACAGAGTGTTGCCAGAGCTGGGAAAGGCTACAATAGGTTTAGCGGTCCATTTTATAAGGTTGAGGACGAGTATCGAGATTGCCCTCTGGATCGTCGACTCATGAGCCCTGACTTCGGAGAAGGGGACCTTTCTGCCATCGAGCAAGCAATAAAAAAAAGCGGAGGAAGTGCATTTGGGCAAGGGCTATCCCGTGGTCATGGTGGCAGAAATGGTGGCATTGGTGGGGGACTATTTGGACGACGACGCTGAGAGTCATGAGAGGCACCGTCGGCTCAACCTGCTAGCCGGTGCATGTACTATGAGCCTGATTTTCTCGGTGAGACTAACACGAACTGAAAATCTTAATGTTTCTGAATTTTCAAGAGGTAAAGTTCCGGTGATTCTTTAGTGACGCAACATCTAGACTTTAAAAACAAAGCATTTTCAGTATGTGAAGAGTAAAACATAATTCCAAGGCCCTGCTTCAATTTTTGCATGACCATTCATCAGTGTCTTAATCTGCAGTGATAATCTGAGGATATTCCTCTCGACTCTCAATGTATACCAAACCCGACCCTAATTGATTTGGTTGAGACTGCAGTTCACCAAACACATCAACTATTCCTAATTGCAACCGCGAACCCTCCAAATGCCTAAGTATCCTCAATTATTCCGGCCACCTGCTCAATATCATACCTCATACAAAGATTCTCACCAAATTCACCTTCATACCCAGCCGACCTCCGTAGCCGCTCTGGGCCAGGTCGTGGAGTCTTGTTGCCGGGATCGGCATTCGAGGACACACAAATCATTCGATGCAGAACGAGCATGGTAACTTTTACTCTGATGCGAGGGGGAAGTATACCTGGCCAGACGTAGCGATGTCCCAACCAGTCTGCTATCTGTGTGGAAGAAGCTGCCAGGAAGTTCACACCGCGTCCAACAAGTTGACCGAAACCAGGCTTGTCTTTCTTATGCGAGCTATTAGTAGGAGTTTCGAATCTTTAATTTGGCAGACTGTATCACCGAGCTTGGCCTCCTTTAGGCACATGATGTAACACAGTTAAAGTTAACAATCAATACGGCTCGCGGCATCAGTTATCTAGTCAATGTTGTGATACGTCACGCTACTAAAATTAACAACCAGTACAACTCATGCATCAGTCACATGGTCAATGTTGTGATATGTAACACTATTAAAGTTAACAACCAATACGGCCCATAGCATCAGTCGTCTGGCCAGTTTTTTCAGTATTGGTGTATTGCATTTGTAGGAAGCTCGCAAATTACAGACTATTATTGCGTACTCTATCCCTAGGCATACCCACCGCAGTGTGATTCTTATGATCATATTTCAGTCAATAACAAGGTATGACAGATTTCTTACTTTCATTCCTTCCGTTCCAACAACTTACTTCTAACCTGGTATTTAAGTCCTACCGCAACAACAAGACTTTAGCGAACAAAAAATCATGAAAACTCAAGAGTTTGATTTCAATATTGACTCACGAGTCATGCCATACGATCCCGTTGAGTTACGCGGCAAGAGTCGCGACAGCGGAAGGATGATCGTGCTCGACCGCTCCTCGGCGAAGATTGAGCACACGATGTTCTCGACTATTTGCAACTACTTTCGTCTGGGCGATCTCCTAGTATTGAATGATAGCTACATGCTCTCGAACACCGTGTGGTTCAAGCATGGCGATGAATCTACGCAGGTGGCCGTATACGGTCACGAGCCCGACGGAACGACCATCGTCGAAATCAAATCTGAACAGCTGTCGGTCAAGCCAGGGCTCACCCTGACGTCGACGAACGACGACCGGCTCACTTGTAGCCTGCTCGAACCTCAGCCCGACCGGCTCTGGAAGGCGAGGTTCGAGCCTTTCGAGCTATTAGTGCCGACGCTTGATCAATACGGACAGCGCTTAGATGAGACAATCCCCCTCAATCCGATATTCTGGAAAACTACGCCCCAAGCTTACCGCTCCGTATACGCTAAGGCGCCCGGCTCGCTGGAGATTCCGTCGGCTGGGCTTCACTTCTCTAGCGAACTGTTGACTCAGGTTGTCGCTAAAGGGGTTGAGATCGCTTATATCACGCTGCATGTCGGGGCGACCGAGATCCTCGCGGTTCGTCATATTAGCGAGGAAGAGATTGAGAATCACAAGGTGAAATCCGAGTACTTCGAGATTGGAGACACGGCCGCTGCACAAATCAATCGGGCCCAGGCCGAGGGGCGCCGTGTTATCGCTGTCGGGACGACCGTCATGCGAACTCTCGAGTCCCTTGCGGCCAACAAGAAGCCCAAAACTCCTGTTCAGGCCCAAGCGGCGTGGACAGATCTCTATATTTATCCTGGATTCAGCTTCAACGTTGTGGACATGCTGCTAACGAACCTCCACCGGCCGCGATCTAGCCATATTGTGCTTACGGCGGCCTTCGCGGGCAAGGATTTTGTTATGCGTAGCTACGCTGAGATTGCCGAGGAGGGGGGGTATGAGTTCGACATGTTCGGCGACAGCATGCTGATTGTATAGCCGCAAGGACAACGGGGCACGAACTTGATGGAGTTGTACCTTAATTGCAAGACGGCGTCCTGCCACTGATCTTTTCTTGTGCTGTCACACTTATGGTTGTTGTCATGCTTGTGACTGCTGCCGTTCACTTTTTCACTGTCATTCAGCTTCCTTCTGTTAACAAAGAATTAGATGATACAAGTCTTGGAGGGCAGTATAAGGTTGGACTTTTTGTACCATGATGTGACAGATCACATGATCGTGGGAACTTTTGAACCTTAATTGAAAAAGTTCCCTGGTCATGCGTCACAGTCACGTGCCATATCAAGGTCACATACTAGACAATGATTTGCAAGTGACATTTACTAGTGTAGGTGACGTGTGTACTTAACGCGGAAATCTACTTAGAAACCCTTTTTCTCTCCTTATTTCCTCTTTAGTGTTACGAACACGTGCAAATATTGCTAAGACCTGGTAACTATAGTTGCACAGAGACGGGACCTCCGGACGGTGTAGGGTTGGAGGCAAAGTAGTCTATCGAGAGTCGCTATGTAAAAGTGCTAAGCTACAAGGAGGCGGAGAAGTTATCTAAGGGAGGCACGGCAGCCTAAGGCAGCAAGGCCAACGACGGGACGGGATGTTAAGCAATATGATTTAAGTGATAAAATGGTCGGAATTTGCACTAGTAGAGCATATGGTTAGAGACGTTAAAATAGCTTTAAATAGAGTAATTCTAAGTGTTAAGAGAAAACACTTCTCGCTTACATAAGAGGCTAAACCTTATTCGGCTAACACGGGAAGCTGAAGGGACAATCACGTGATGGAGCCTCGGTGAACCATAGGGTCCCTTGACGTCTTCCAACTGCAACAGCCTCGGCCACAACCCTAGATCTCCTTGATCCTTTTGCTCTTCCTCTCTGCGAAATAATTGGCGAAAGAACTAGTTCTTGGTAGATCTCTCGCAGGGGTAGGAAACTTCTGGTCTAGCGTCATCCGTGGCATAGGCTGTACGTGCCTATCCTTGGAATGCACTGTAGTACGAGGTACGGAGTACAGTGTATAGGGTTGAGAGTGTCTAAGTAGAAGGATCTGCAAAGGCTAAGCGTATACGATATAAGATATACTGTATTCCGTAACATGAGTAATTAATCTGGCCAGCGGAAAGATTTGCGGGCCGCCCACCAAGAGTACAATGATGGTTTGAGACAGTTCTACCAGCCATGATAATATTTAGGGAATGCCCAGAGCGGGTGCAGCAATGCTATAATCTCCCGCGACCTTTCTGTGTCGTGTCCCTATCTACCATGGCCGTAGTCCCAGATCCCCTCCTAACGGAGCGCGAGGCACTTCTCGGAAAGCCAAAGAAGGGAGTCAATACGGATTTTCTCATCATCTCGATGATAAGTGGCTGTGGTTCTGAATGCCTTCATAAGCCTCGGTCGAATTGTGGTGTCTAACGGAAATGAAGCTGTTTTTGTCGTAACCTTCGATGAAACGTTCGTCCTCTCGACATCGAGGGAGGTCGCCTACGAGCTTGGCCAACCAAAATATGGTGCATGGTTGGCGACAGGCTACAATCTGGGCTACATGATTGCGCTTCCTATGGTACCTCAAGCTCTATCTCCTCCGCTAAGGCCCTGTGCTGACCGGTGGCAAGTATGGAAAATGTTGCGACATCTATGGACAGAAACTCACGCTACTCGTCTCATACAGCATCTTTACCATCGGTTGCACCCTAACGTGAGTGAACCTAGCTGTCCAGACTTTGTGGGGAGATAAACTGATGCACTGCTGAAGCGGAATGGCCCTATCGATTTACATGGCCGTAGCTGGTAGAATCATCGCTGGCGCGGGGGGTTCTGGTATGATCGACCTGACATCGGTGCTCCTCAATAGCAAGATAAACCTGGTCCATCCCTAAGAACCGGTCATAGTGGCCACTTACTGACGCGGATCCTAATAGACATGGCGACATCTGGCGATATCGCTGCCCTACGGAGCTATCTTACCCTCTTCGAAGCCCTCGGCGTCAGCTCAGGTGCTCCAGTAGGCAGCATTCTGATGAGTACAATCGGGTGGAGATAATAAGAAAAATGCGACCTGCGGTAGTCACGGCCTACGAGCTAACGAGAATCTCTCACCTCAAGGTCGTTTCTATCCCATGTCCCAATCGTCCTGATCTGTGTTGCGGCAATCGGGTTAAAGTTGCCAGCCGACCCACTAGGGGCATCCCGACGGAAAATCCGAAGGATGGAGAAGAACCTCATGAGAAGCCCGACCTTGATGCACCTGGAATCGTGTTTCTCTCTGGCATGATGGGCCTGCTTGTTCTGCTGCAGGACTTCCCCGTCGACCTGGGTGATGTGAAACACCAGGTCACTGCCTTGCTGGTGTTTTTGTTCGTTGCCTTTGGGATGGAATTTCTGATCAGAGAGCTTTACTGGGCCAGGGATCCGCTCATCCCGCTCTCGCTATTGAGAACGAGACAAGTCGTCTACATCTGTCTGGGGCAGTTGGTAGTGCTGATAGTCGATTACGCTGTGAGTAGAACGCCCGTGGTTTCTCGATGTCCGCAATATTGACTCGCTGTCTAGATCCTTTCTAACCTTGCTAACTACTATATCCGATCTCGCGCTATCAACGTGTTTACCGCAGGCTACTATGTTGTGCATATCTCCCTTGGTGGTGCAATCGGTGCTGTAGCCTCTGGACTCATCATCAAGAAGTTGGTACATGCTTTGTAAACTATCATAGACCTCACAAGTGACTGATCGTCTTAGATACGGGCGATACAGACTGCTCTCTCTGTGTTCTGTGGTCACCTGCCTCGTGAGCTGCCTCGTGGTGCTCATTAGCTTCGGTTCGGACTCTGACGAGTGGGAGATTATCTACAGCTTCTTCTTCAGCGCGGGTCTGGGAAGTGCCCTATCATCGCAATTCATCGCTCTCTCCGTAACGACAACCCGCGAGCACAGCAGCACAGCCATCACTATGTATTATCTTATCCAACAAGTCGGCATGATCGTGGGCACCTCAATGGCCGCCAGCCTGCTAAGGACGGACTTTACTGTACGTCTCCACAGACGCCTGGATTATATGCCCGATAACCATACCGTGAAATATTCCTGGTAGTACATAGATTGCTTACAAAGGTAGTTTGTAGCTAATATGACATCAATGCAGTTAATCCATAACATCCTCGCCGATAGCCTGTTTACTGCCTCATTACCGCCAGACCTCCAAGCAAAGGTCCAGCACATTTTCCGAGTGTCTTTCCGTCTCGTGCCAGGTAAGCTACAAGAGCAGTCTTCTAGTCAGAAAAACGTAGTTAATTCTTTACACAGGTCTTGCAGTTTCTTCTCTTGCCTTGGCTATACCTTTGGTTGTTCTCCAGGATGAAACATGCGTTAATTAGGCCATCGGTGATGAGCTAGCTTTTGGAAATATTATAATTAGTTTGTGCTCTATCAGCCGAGGTTGCTTCGCAGTCATTGGCCTATCCTACATGGCTTTCAACCCCACTCATTCCCCCATTCGCGAGTACGATATGCAGAAATGTTTTCCTCAGCTATCTTGATGCCCTCATTCCTCGCCCATTCCTTGATCATATTGACGATAACAATGTGACCAAAGTACTGTGCTTCTCGAGCCGCGCTGACGTATCTTTCGTTAATCGGAAGATGCTTGTCAGCGCCAGACTTTAGGAGCAAAAGTACCATATCCAAACGGCCACATACGGAAGCTTTCTCAATAACTGTCATTCCATAATAGTGATTTGCATCCTGTGATCCAGGTGCGTTGACATCTGCACCAGCTTCCAGTAGAAGCAGGGCAGTATGAAAATAACCACCTTGCGCAGCTGCTTGGAGAGCAGTAAGGCCCAAAGATTTCGAAGCAGGAGCATTGACATTGGCCCCCCTTCCTAGCAAGAGTTGGATGATATCCACAAATCCATATTCGGCGGCAGCTCGTAACGGAGTTCGTCCCCCAGTGCCAGCAACTGGCGTGTTTACTTTGGCCCCACGCTCTAGAAGAAACTGGACAAGTCCAATATCATTGTACCATATTGCAGTCGTCAATTCACTTCTGCCTCTGTTAGTGGCAATTGGTCCATTCATGGCAGCTCCATGGTCAAGTAGAACACGATACACTTCATGACCAGTCAGAGGGTACCTCAGTGAACATAAGGAGGATTGTAGTGCCGTTGTCCAGCAGGGGACATCAACCACTGTGTTAACATCCGCCCCTCTCTTTAGGAGGAATTGCACTGTGGCAAGATCCCCAGACTTTGATGCACACATTAATGGAGTCTGACCCTCGTGAACCATGTTGAGATCCATGCCGGCTTGCTCCAGGACCTCGACTAGATCTAGCCTCGAATTTCGAAGTCCATTAAAAAGCGCTGATCGACAAGAATCATTCCCCGAAGCATTGATATCCTTTACGAAGGGTACCAAAAGCTGGAAAAGCTTAATGTCGCTCACGCAATCTAGCAGTCTTGTGTTGAAAGTGCGGCCACTAATAACATCCATTCTTGTCTTTATTGGTTTTATAGGAATCCTGACTCCAAGTTCGAGGAGATATTTGACCCTACCAATATCATGCTTTAACACTGCTTGCTCCAATTCGATTGTTTGATGGTCGTTGAGTGCTGCAGGAATTTCTGGGGCTGAATTTGGGCCTAGTAGCTGTACGAGTTCGTTGGAGTTTGATTGCATTTGAGCAGCGTCCAGTAGCGTTGATCCATAATAACCATAGCAGGGAGCTGTGATATTTGCACCGGCTGTAAGGAGAATCTGGACGAGCGCAAGGTGATTCATCTCAACCGCTATAAGAAGTGTAGTTGAGGGATATTTAGGATCACTAGTACCAGGGAGATTGACGTTCGCCCCACTTGTCAGAAGAAGCTCAACCATCACAGTATCGCCTCTGGCTGTGGCTGCCTGTAACGCGGTCTTGCCATTCCTACCATAGGCTGGTGCGTTGACGTTGGCTTGAGCTTTGAGCAGCAGTTCGACACTCTCGACGTGACCAAATGATACCGCTGTCTGAAGAGCTGTTGTAATGTGATCCTCCTCGAGGTACGCCTTGTCGTAGTCAAAGCAGATGGTCTCGGCTGTGTTGAAGAAATGTCTTGGACGCCTTACACTGATGGCGTCAATCTCAGCACCGCCATCTAACAATATCTCTAGAAGCTCAACCTGACCATCGCTTGCTGCAACTACCAGAGGAGTCAAATTCCTGAAGCCCGAGAAATCTCTGTGCAGGAGCATTCCATCTATATGAAGGCAACCTCCAACACTGAGAAGATATCTCGCTACTGCGATATCGCCTCTTGCCACTGCTGCCAATAGTGGCGAGCACGTGATGGTAGACAACCCCCCCCCCCCATAAAAAGTGACTCAGCGCATTCACGTCAGCATCTGCATTGACAAGTATTTGAGCAATCTCGGCAGTCCGAACCACATGAATTGGTAAAATGCCATTGCGGTTGCCAGCTGGCTGGGTGTTTGGATGTGCCCCTGCTCCGAGAATCAAGCCAACGACCTTGCTGTTGGATGTTTCAACGGCTGACCGAAGTACTTCTCCTGAGGACAATACGAACTTCTGAAGCCCGTTGCAGCTGAGAAGATCACTGATGATGTCCGGGTAACAGGCTCTGGTAGCGTGCTCCAAAACATCCTGCGCGAACGCTTGGAGACTGGGGACACCTCTCAAGAGTAAAGATCTGAAGACCGGCCAAGGCACTTTTTGAAACATCCAGTCGATCAGTTCGTCGATGCTCTCTTCCCAACTAAAAGCACCTTTCCAGTGGAGGTCATCCCAGTCAAAGTTATTCGAGGAGAGATATATCCCAATCTCTATCAAGCATTGCGCTGCTTGGACGGTAGGTGGTCCTAATAACAGATCCATGACCGACTGGCGATATACAGCATCTCTTCGTGGCAAATTTTCAAGGAGCCTCCGAAGCCTTGTTTCAGCGAATTTGAGGGAATCCAAGGTGTCCTCGTAAGGGGAAATATTGGCAGTGTGTCTTGTGAGATTGATCCCAAAGCCCATATAGAAAGGCTCGACAGTAAACTGCGACTGCCAATTGACATCCAACACAGCTATTTCATCTTCCATGCCCCCATAAATGGATGTGCCAAGAGCTCTTTGATACAGTACAGATGCCGGGGGCCAGAAGTTCGGCAGGAAAGTACCATACTTCCTCAGAATTTCTTGAAACCCACTTGCAACAGCTGTCGAGGTCAGCTGAAACCCTAAATGCTCCCTAGGATTTGTATGAAATACCTTGCGATTTCAAAATGTCGTGGAGTTGGAAGTAGGGAAGGCCTTCTAAATCTATTGCCGGGCGGGAAATGGGGTTGGAAATTCCCGAGAAGCCGGGGTTTCTTGTTTGAGAATTTGTACTGATGTTAGGAGCTGACTTAATCACACTGGTAGATTGAGAACCGCTCTCAACTTCTTGCGTTAGTTTCAAAGTCGACAGCGCTTCCATTTTTGGATCTTTCATCCTTTTGCCGCACGTTGTTCTAGCACTGCAGTCCCCAACAGATTCGCAGCTGTCTGAAGGCGGTGTGCAGACAGTTATTCCAGCAGGGCTCTTGGGGATCAGGGTAGAGGCTTGATGAAAGTCAGCTCCTCACTATGTAATAGAGTATCACTTTAGAATACCTGAACCATAGGAGAAGTTGGGGTGAATATGGCGAGACAATTCTTTCTCGACTTTGGCGGGCGGGATCAAGGTTCCGTTTAGATATACAGAACTTCTCTGACCCTCCTCTATCCTTTGCTTCCGTTTCCTTTCCACATATTGCCATTCGCTCCCTGTCAGGTTTTTGCGCCAGTTCCACTTCCTGAACTGCTTCTCGTATTGAGCCTTGCTATTTATTCGACATGCTCAGCATCTGCTCAAGCTAAACACTTATCCAGCGGAATTTACGACGGTTTGAAATCGTATGTATCCCACATATACCTCATAACATGACTAAGGCTCTTATCCCCTCGCATGTAGAGACGCTCGAGGACGTCGCGGTGTTGTTCCCAGCTAAACATGATTCCTGGATATCTTCGTGAGAATTTTTCTTCAATATTGTTGGGGTGGCATAAAAAAGAATTCTAAGATCGAGAGAGGCGTCTTGTCCAACTTGAAAGGATAATTGCTGACAAGGCTGGTTCTTGTTTGCGGTCCGTTGACAGGCTTGGTATCCATTCGAACATTGGCTCGCTTAGGCGTCAAGGCCAAATACTTATTGGTAGATTCCAAAATCTGCTGGCAGTAGGCTAGGAAATGACATGGACCACGACTAGTTGTGGCGGTAGCAAGGCGCAGCTCATCATAGACGTTGTTTGAACCATGCGTTGAGTCTCCTTAAAATGTTACGTTTTCAATTGGATAATTCCAAAATCCTGCCCAGCCTAGCGCTGTCTCGGTAATTATGCCGGAACTTTGACATAAGCTATTGAACTGCAAAGGTAGAAAATGAAGTAGTAGGTATGAGTTTGTTTGCAAGCTTACAATAGGGCTGTATGAGACCCCCTCATTTCTTCATCCCAGGATTTGAGTGGAAAGGAAAACTCTAGTAAGAACCTAAACCTTAATCGACGGAAAGGCTCTGAGCTGATGACCGTGACAGACGATAACTTCCCCATTTTATAATGCCTTACTGCTACAGTGCCATGATACCATCATCACGAATCACAAAAACCTAAACGCCAACTTTTGCAAATCTTGCTCGGATGCTGCACCAGGGTCCGCTTCGCCTACCTTGGTAATTTCCTTTCTAACTGAGATAGACTTACAGGATTCTCTTACTCCTTAAGATGAGGAAGGAATTCCGAGGCACGGATTCCTTCGAAGTTGAAACTCCCTTGTCTGAATCTGCGAGTAAAGTGTAGAAGGTTGGAGAAGCTGCAGAGTTAACTATACTCAATAAATTTTCACTCCTTAAAGATAATAGTGGAATATAGAGAAGCAGCCGTGGTTCGGGAAGAGTTTTAGGCAGATAGAGAGGTTCTGGCAGGGATTTTGTAGATATGGTGGCTTAGCAGATAGGTTGGTCAGATGGCAGTCGAGATGAAGCATCGTTGGTAATGCACCTGGAGGTGAATTTATAAGTGCGGAGCTAATATCAAACCCCAGTTTGAATGAATCCATCGCAATTGTCAGATTCGTATCAGAGAACGTTGCAAAGCCGCTCGGGAGATATTTATCCGACCTCTCCCTCAGCCTCTCTCCTGTCTCACTGCCATCCTCGTGATCCCCGCTGAGTCAGCCCGACAGGCAGCCACAACCGCGAGACCCGCATGAGAATGCAACCTCCTTTCATCAACATCATCACAAGGCCGCATGGCACGACATTTTTGGAATGCAGATATATAAACATTCTGATATCTGCCAAAGGCATCACTTACGATTATGCCCGCCATCTCTGACATCGGTTATCAAGTTCCATTCGCTCAGTCAGCCGGCAACGCTGGCATATGCGCAAGCGCGTTCCCGGCGCCACGGGACTTTTACTCTCTTGGAGACTCATTCTCAGCTGGGATCGGCGCCAACTGTGGATGGGTCAAAGATGAGTTCGATGAGAAAGGAACGTGTTTGAAATGCGATGGCGCCTATCCATATCAGATTATCGAAATCGCCAACGCAACGGACTGT
Organism: Cairneyella variabilis; assembly: GCA_001625345.1. Taxonomy (NCBI): domain Eukaryota; kingdom Fungi; phylum Ascomycota; class Leotiomycetes; order Helotiales; genus Cairneyella; species Cairneyella variabilis. The sequence goes on along the minus strand of AYLM01002859.1, from coordinate 4,516 downwards.
ATGGAGGTCTTCCACATAGGCTGCACCGGCTCATCGATGAACGACATCCTTCATACCGGATGGGACAACCGTACGTCTCAGCTGGAGCTGATGAAATCCGCGCCTGGGGTTGGAGGATGGGGAACGCTGTCTGTCGGTGGCAACGATGCGGGATTTGCCAATATCGTCCAAGACTGTATCATGTTCGACCGGCCGTCATGTGACGCGGACCTGAATTATACGGAGCACTTCATCTCGGATCCAAAGCTCCTGTCGAAGTTCACGGAGACCTATTTGAAGATTTTAGGCACTGCGCCTGAACCTGACTTCACACTCATTGTTCCAGGCTACGCACAGTTCTTCAACGCCGAGACCCTGATTTGTGATAATCAATACATCTTCTATGGGCGATACCTCACTCAGGAATTCCGGGCCCACATCAACAAGATGGTTTTGGATTTGAATTTGATGATCAAGGTTGCGGTCTCGATCGTGCAGCTACAGCTCGTCTTCTCAAACTCGCGCAAGGCCGTCTTCTTTGAGGACTGGGACTCGCTGTTCGAGGGTCATAGATTCTGTGAGGAGAAGCCAAAAAGCTGGACGGATGCATGGTTCTTTACTATCAATGGTGGCGACATATTACCAAACGATACGGTTGTTCCCATGGACGAAGATCCACCTGGAGGCGAGGGTCAAGTCAACCTGACCGCACTGGCATCAACATGCAATGTGACAAACTCGACAGACCTCACAGCTCAAGGACTGTGCGAATGGGCACTCAAGCTGCAGGATGGTATCCATCCCAATAGCGGGAGTATATCTGGTCTCGCGTACCCGTGGTGGATAATGAAGAGTCTGCATCCGAAGTCGATCGCGCACTTCCAGCTTGCGAAGCTGATTTATGCGAAGTGGATGAATGGGGACTATTTTTGAGGCATTCCCTTGTTGGATAGCTGTTGGATGGGAAGATTGATTGCACAATTGAGCGTTTCTTTATCAATACCCAACTTTTCCATGTCTCTATACACACTTAGCTCCCCTTTTAGGCGCTCGATAACGTATTCATGCATTTATGCTGTGTCTCTAGCTGACTGCAGTGACCCCTCGTATTTGTCGATAACGATGTACTCCTTCGCGTGTCGTCTTGCTTCGCAAACTCCAGTGGTAAAGGAATAAATCAATGCCATGAAAAAAAACAACAACCATACATCATTAGCTTCGTCATGGATTTTGAGTTGTTTTATGTCAGCACAATCCCATCACTGCCAGAGTACTGATTGAAGTTTTAAAGAGAAGCTTGTACCCCGGCTGGTCCTCAATGCCCAGTTCCGGGACATTGCCTGTTGTCAAATTGCCCATTGACTCATTGTACATTTGGAGATTCATTTTCATATATTGCCCTTGCGTCTTGATATTCTTCAGTTGAAGATTAGGAATATAATCCAAGATGAAGTCGGGGCTCGAACGTTGTGCATACATATATGGCTCCACAATCTGAGATGACGTGGTGGGGAATTATGATGCGATACATCGTTGAACAACCATCACGATTTGTTCCATCGGAACGTTGTGTTCTTTATACGCGTCCTTCTTATCGCTTGTGAAGATATTTAAAATAGTTGCTTTTGATTTCTATATTACAAGTCCGTGCACCCCCATTCCGGCCACCTCGCTTAATTATAACCCTTCCACTTTAAACTTAAATAACTTTATGACCTTTGAACTTTTATACAATCGCTAATACTAGTAGAATCTATAGCTGAATTAGAGTCCTCCTCTTTAATTTCCCAGTCTCCTACTTCAATTTAAGCCTATTTAATAGCCCTAACTCCGCAAACTTCGAATTTGGACTAGTCCTAACCTTACATCGTTTCTTAAGTGCCAATTCCTCTAACTTAGTTTCTAATTGCTAGATTCGAAGCTCTGATTGAGCTAAAGTATAGTCCTTCTTATTAAATCCTTTAATAATCTTTCGAAAGAGTTGCCGACGAGTGGGAAGATCGGTCTCGCCTAATTGTCAGGGCACGGGTTCAGAACCCTTGCCCAACGACTCCGCTATATCATGTGATTCGCCATTCAGGCTACATAGTCTGGGCTTCTCCCCTCCTTCTTCCATCTCTAGCTTTAGATCTTTGTATAATAGGCATTCGATCAATTGAGTCCTTACCCTTTTGCCTGCGCTTTCACATAATCCAGACTAGCTTTTCATATAGATGCACTATTTACGATTGCATTAAGCACTCGCATAACATCTTCTTCAGTATATAAGTGCTTTATAATCGATTCAAAGTGTCTACAAAATTTGAAAACAATTAATAAAGGCGTTATAGAGTTATTTAGGTTTAAAGTAGGAGTGTAGGAATCGGCGGTGAGCTAAGCGAGGTGGCCGGAATGGGGGGGTGGCCGGAATGGGGGTGCACGGACTTACCAATCCTATCTCGCCTTAGTACCCCGATTCCTCGATGTACGTACTTCCTGCCCAGCTCGCTCCTCAACCTTTTAATGATGTGATCTTTCATCTCCGACTCCTCCCTCGCAGTCCTGACATCAAATCCCAAGGTCTGGATAAGTGTCGCCTGTGCTATGATCTTCTTTGCTTGGCCGTGTGATTTGGATTGGCGTTGGATTTGAATGGGGAGGGCGAAGATCGAAATTCTTCAAGTCACTTGTCAGCACTGAGCTGTAATGCTATGGAGAAATGCGTAACTTACATCATAAACCATAGAAGCGGCTGCCACCACCATATCACAGAGGTGCATTGAAGAATTAAGTTAGGATATTCGGCAAGAGGTATAGTGGCGTTGTGTGCGACATTGGCGAGACGGGTGATGGTGGAGCCGCTTGCTTGGAAGGGTCTTTGCAACTTCATTTTTGCGAATTTGGTGTGAACTGAAAATGACCTTTTCTTCAAAAATATAAGCGTAACCCTCAGGATGAGCATGAATGGAGTATGGTTTTGGAGAGCAGCTGCGTGGGACAATCTAGAGTCGGGCTACGAGTGTCGGTCCCATAATTCTCAAGTGACGTAAAGTACATTCTTCGAACAGGTGATGCAAGGTTAGCTTGAATATTGCACAACTATACATCGCGAATGGAAATAATCAATCCCTTGGATTTTGAAAAAATACTCTTCGGTCTCCGAATTTTATAAGTAACAAGAATTAAAACTCTTTCGAATCACTAATTCAGATACCACTAATAGAAAGCTCGAAAAAGGATACCCCAGCATTTCGAAATGAAAAAAAATTTCTATCTCACGCTGTTTAAAACATTTTAGACTATGCATTGGTACATATAACTAGCAATCTACGTCCGCAAACCTGGTAGACTGATTTCCGGATTTATTGCAGCTGCGTGTGCCAAATATGGATGCTCACAAATCCTCTGAGTGCAGGCTATATTGGATGCCTCGTCGGCTTCGCTGCCAGCTGGCTCACTTCGGTTCTCTATGCTACGCCTATGGATGAGTGAAGTGCCCAGAGAACCGAAATGACCTATCGTGCCGCTCACCAGAAACTGGTTTAGCACGGTGGAGAAGAAGCAGCAGGATGAAGAGAAGGGAGAGAAGTCGCAGGGCGAAGAGACGGGAGAGGATGGCACATGGCCCTTCCCCTTCTGCCCCACCTGTCGTCACCCGGACTGCGAGGTTTGCGCTGCTTGAGTCCGATCTTTACAACGCGCTGGGAGATCATATCCATCTGGAGCACGCATCTAGTTCGTCGAATTTCGGTGCTGCGGTTTGGATGGTGGGTTCCAATGGAAGCAAGCAAAGGGCGCCAGAGGTTCATTTGGAAGAACAAGCTTTTAGAACGGCATCATATGCCGCGTGGCTATAACCAAAACTCTCAAATATTGGCAGAAGGACTTACCTCCTTTTACCTCGTTCACTCCTTCCCACGCAAGACAAACGTTCGTCATTTCGCCAGCCTTTACAACCTTTATCTTATTAAGTTTTTCCATCACTTCCGAACAATCCAACTAAAAATTCGAACCGGGCCCCTAATGGCTCACGTCGGCTTCTGATCCGTGTATCGAAGTCGCCCTGGAAAGATACTAAAGAAGTCTCTAAGAACAATAGCGGCCAATAGAGCAACCGCAAGGAGTTTAGTTAAGGCAGTCTTATTACCGAGAGTCTTATTGTCTGAATCGCCTTCTTACGGCACCAGACTAACATACATAGACTTATTGCGGTCGAGTTCACCTTTAATACTATGGCGGAGAATATGGATATTTGATTTTCTAGAAGATTGGGGCCTTGCTAGGGAGTTATAGAAGAGCAGGAGGATGTATGACCGCGTGTTAGGGATTCTAAGGATAGGCAGAGGATGTCACGGTTAGCTCTTAGCTTACCGTTGCCGCCTCGCTTAACTAACTGAACGAACATTCTAGACTGCGTAGAGAAAGCGGTCTAGGCTGATATTAATTGTGTATTCAATATGAGGCTCTACCCTCAAACTTTCCTTTCTTCTTTCCTTAATTTAGAATAATTAATAGACCTGATTCTACAATAGTTCTTATAGAGCCTGCCAGGGCGCGA
>AYLM01002856.1:0-101487 GCA_001625345.1 Cairneyella variabilis | reverse complement strand
AGGTGGTGGGAAGCAACGAAAACTAGGTGCAGCGGTGCGCCCCACTACACTACCAAGTGAGTCATTTACGGGCATTTTAAAGGGTTTTAAAGAGAACTAACTATTGTTTTAGACATTAGATACTCACCTAATCAAACCGGGCATCCTTACCTTCTTCAAATCCAAAGTGCATCTAAGCGAAAAGTTGGATGAAATCCTAATACAGAAGAGTTCCAGCAGATTGTATTAGGCGCAAAGAGAAGAAAATTGAGTGAGGATGGAGAGCAAATAAGACATAGACAAGCAAACTGTGTAAACACGCCGCATTTTATACCTGGCCTGAATTCAGCCCAGATAAATTCACCGTCACTATAGCACAAAAGCGAAACTTCCCTCCGAGCATCTTCTTCATCCCTACACAATCTGCCCTATCATATCGAGAGCAACCTGCTTAGACTAGACTGCGAAGATATACCCAGCGATTCCTCCTAAAGCTCAAATAACACAGTGAGTTAGAACCACATAATATAAGCTCTTACAAATTTTAGTTAACAGTTTCGCAGCTCCCTTATATCCCCAAGGCGGGGCCTTTCCTACGAAATTACAGTCTAGGGACAGCTAAACAGCTAAGAGAAGCTGTCCATAGAATCCCAAGCACTCGAGAAGCTCGATATAAAATCGGTTCTCAACTCACATCATCCATCTAATACCAATTCACCTACCCATATGCGTTTTCGACGTTCGGATGGCCGAGAAGAACACGTGGTTATGAATAGGCAAGAGAGAGTCACATATTTCGAGCCTCCTAATGACACTCCTTATCAGAATGAGCGCAACTAGCACTCTTCGAGGACTATCGAGCTCATAGCACATAGGATCGGAATCGTCAACAGTATTAGCCTCCGATAGCGAGATAGAAGCTATGCTAAATCGAAATTTTCCAAAGGTGTCCGATGGGTCTTACAGACTCTCAAGATTTGGTCAGCTAAGGGCCGTAGGGACAGCCGTGACGAACAGGCCGCGATCCAGGGATTATTAGTTCTGTCAGATCACAGCCAAGATTTAGGTGGAGTCTCTAGTTAATGGCTGTCCAGCGGCTCCTAGTGGCTGGTCGCATAAGTCCCATCCCAGGTACTTTCTCGGCTGATCTTCCACATCCTGGGTTGTTATCTACTCTACCGGCAACGCCTACATCAACATCGGAGAAGTCCTCTATTAATGTCACACTAAGTCGAACCACAACATCGACTATCATTGTGCTATTATCATCCCCATCTGAAACTTCAAGTATATTTAAGCCGTCAGCCGTGCGGCGAAGAGGTGAGGCAAAAGCCAAGCTCAAGGAGTATACGGATGTAATAGGGTCGGAAATTACGATACGACTCAGTATGAGCACTAGGTCGCCTTAGCCAGTCGTCGACTCGAGATGTACTCCGGCCTCCGGTCTTCGATCCCAAGCTAATTACTGAAAAGGACGATCCAAAGAGTAGGGTCGATTGCAAAACCGGCTTCCCCAGTTGCGCCGCTCGACATTTTATTTATGAAACGCGCTTATGCACTCGTCCTCCGAAGGCGGCACCGTATTCGTAAAACTCAAAATCCTCAAGCTAGAATACCGTATCTCCCCCCCTTCGCAGGGCTCAGGCTTTAGTGAGGATATGGTGTGGAATAAGCGCAACACCCCCCAACGAATGCGGCAAGCCGCCCAGAATCTTTGATGGTCTAACGGTCATGATTTCCGCTTGTCATGTGACAAAGCGCGGGAGATCGGGGTTCGACTCCCCGTAAGTTGCCCTCCAGCTCATTGAAATTCTCCTCCTTCTAACAGTTCCCAGGTCAGAGAGTTACTTTCTGAGTTCATAACCCCAAGCAATGCTTGGATTTGAATCATCTTTTTTTGCCAATTTTTGTGGGTGGGCCGCCATGTAACCGACTACTGTGTCACCTTCGCGACAACCCGTGTACCATCAGATATTCCACCCAAAATTAATTTTTATTTACATTCAGATTGTTTTAGAGCACTTGTCACCTTAAAAGGAGCACTCGTCGATCAATTATCGGGTCCAAGGTTTTCAGAAATTGGCTGCTCATAAAGCCCGCGCAGCACTTGACATCGCCACAGCCCTGATATTGATCACTTCCAGGCAATTTTCTGCCTCGCAGCGATGTTCATTTATCTTTTGCGTCACTCTGACGGGCCCAGGGAATTGTTATTGCAATGTCCAGAGTTAGTTTCTTCTTATTTTGGGCAGGTCAAGTATGATCAAGACTGTTCCACCTCAATCTCTCGCCTCATACCCAAAATGCGCGATATAGTCAGACTGTCGCTGCGAAATAAATGAAACTCAAACAAGATTTTTGTGCATCAAGCTAAGGAGCTGAAAAGTCATGTCTCGTAAGGTATGAGTATTCAATATTTCCTGCGATCAGCTATGAACCTGGAATATGGTAAGTATCCGAGTGGGAAGCGTTGCGGTGCATCAAAGAAGGGAGAGACGAACTCGAGAGGAATATATCGTTCTGAGCTTTTCAAGCACTTACTCTCAAAAGCACTTGACTCTCTGAATCATCTTGATTATCGCAGGGGTCTACAGGCCCGTGCGGATGTACAGTATGCTGCGGCGTAGCTTAGCGACGGCCCAAAGCCACGAACCCTCTAGCGTCCACCCTACAGCGCCTTGAAGCCCTGAAATTGCCGAAGCTGCATGCGGGGGACAAACACGCCTGTCTCCCAAAGATAACTCGGTTCGAGAGCCATGTGGTTGCGAGGCAATTGCCATGGCTGGCAGTTGGTGGTGACTACTTGCCAGATACGTGGCGAACTCTCAAAGTTGAGCATTTTCCGATCGGTGACAACAGTTTCCCTATTTACCTTCGATATTTCCGATGGATACAACACGACAAAGTAACGCACTGAGGGGTGCTGATTGCGTATCTCCTCCTTCTGTTTGACTTAAAGAACCCTGGCTAGAGGACTACTTGAAGAAGAAAGATTGTGGCTGTTGGGGTTTCTCGCACCTAGGTAGCTTCATTGTAGCCATGAATGTCTTCAAGGACAACTCCGATTTCCTGATTACTGTCTCGTCTTGCTGATTACTGCAGCGTTAGTACCCACGAGTTCGTCGACTACTACTACTACCTTCCTTTGCCCGCTAACCTATTCGTTCTCTTTCTCTTCTTCCCAGTAAACTTCACCAAGCATCACTCCTTCTGCTTGAAAGCTTTTTGTCTTTGTCAGTATGGCGTTTCAACCGTTGGCGAGGTCCTTTCTGCTGGGTGCGTTAGCGCGGGTGTTGTTGAGGCTGGCAGGGTGAAGAATGCGGCTATACTTTGACGCGAGGATGTGTCGACATGCTCAACTATCAGTGTCACCTCGTACACTAGTGCCACTGTCTTCACGCCCTATATTGCCCCTACTACTACCATTACAGTGACGAGTGATTGCTCATCGTCCTCCGCATCCTCAACGAACGCTGGAGCTTCCTCGACAACTGATACGCCATCCAGCAGCACAACGAAAATGACATCTAGCAGCCAAGACGCTGGTCTTCATCGACAACTGCTATGCCATCCAGCTCCTCCAACGCCACAGATACTGGGTCTTCCAGCTCATCAATCAGCACAGACGCCGGCTCTTCCTCCTCGTCTTCATCCATGCATCTATACCCGAACCATTCGCATCTAACACATACCCAGCATGATGACAACGTACGATGGGCAAGAAGTCGTAATCTACAACAGGTCACCGTGTGCCCTAACACCGTCTACCACCTCCAAGCCTACGGCGAGGTAGCTGCCGACTCCCCTACTCCTGACGCAGATCCCAATGCTTACGATGTCCAATCCTGCTTCATCAAAGTGTGCGAGAAAGCCTCCAGCAGATGTAGCACGCCGGAGTTTGTGCAAGTTGGAGAGTGTACACCTGTCAATCTCATCTTCACTACCAGCACCTCACAAACTGGTACCGAGATCGGTGTTTGGATCGAGTGCATTGGGTTCGTTGCGGGCCATGTTAACACTGTGTACATGAACCAGATCACGCTCTATTAAACTACAGGTTTTAAGCCCTGACGCAGAAAGAGTACAGGGGGTTCTTCGTCCCCTCTAGGCTTTTCTCTATTTGTTTAGACTAGTTACAAGCTCTATTCTTTAATTGTATTTGAGATAATTATTTCATCCGGGTTAAGAAACTCTACGCTAGCAGTTTGGAAATCTATCATTGCTAGAACACATTGCCTGACCTGATGTCTCTTCTGGATCGAAGACATAACACTGAGATGATAATCATTCCATCTTAGCTTCTTCATGGATCTTGGTGGCTCTCACCAGCTCAACCAGCGTGACTCAGGATTCTCGAACGATCAGGGTATCAATTGTTATATTGATCAATCTATGATATATACATCTGCAAGCCGACGCAATAACCATATACGCCATTCTATCTGCCCCTCCCTCGATATCTCAAGCAACCGAGAACACCTTAGCACCAGATCTTTCCCATCGCTAAGCCGACGACGTTCTCCCAAACCTGGCAAAAATATCAGACTAGCCGCTCCAATCAACTCGTAGTCATATATCTTTCTGGTCTATCCATCGTTCTCTTCCACGCCTTGCTCACTGCCTGAACCTCACCTCCTCCAACCTAGTACCTCTTCTCTACCACATCTCTCAACTCCTGATCATGCTTCCTCCTCGCTTCATCTTGGTATGGATCATATTCCTCCACATAGTAAGACTTATAGTCTCTCTCGTCATCGTCGACGTACTTCTCGACGTTTGTCTCCTTGGATGAGCCGGATGACGAGTGCGAGGAATACTTGTGCTTGCTGGGATGTGACTTGGAGTGTGATTTGGAGCGAGATGAAGAGCCTTTGGCTGAGCCATTGTGGGCGGCAGTCGAAGAGTGCGAGGGAGGCTTAGAGGGCTTAAGGGCCTTTGAGTGAGAGTGAGAAGGCTTATTCGACATGGCGGTATGTAGTGGTGGGTGGAGGAATGGGCAGAGGAAAGGCGTCGTTGAATGGTACGGGCTTGGAACAGTCGTTGGGATAGGATTGGCTTGTATAGCGTGAGGCAGAGATAGGGGTAGGTCCTGACCAAATGCAGGAATAGTTGATGCGGCGTAGAGTCGCGACTGGAGGTCTGTTCTGATATGCTAGCACCCGGAGCTGACTCTGCGCCTCGAGAGAAACAACTTCAGACGAAAGAACGTTGATGCTGCGGAGCAATGCTGGGATGCCTCAAAAAGGCCAGAACAGCGACAGAATGTAACTGAGAATGCCGACGGAGACTTCAACTCGATATCTGGTATGAAGAAAAATTCCGAGGCTACTCTTGATAGAGGTCCTTATAGAAGTCGATGCAGGTTGAGGCTACCTGTACGCGGCCAGAGATGGTGTCGAGGGCTGTGGGAGACTTGAGCTGACCTCTGGGGAAGAATTTTGAGAAGTAGATGAAGCTCAGCAATTTGGCAGACAGATTTCAAAGATGTTAGAATGGCGAGGAAAGAGGAGACGACCAGAGACAAGCAGAGAAGAGAGTCTTTATACCACTCAGGTACACAGGAAGAGGGCGATACCTCGAGAGCCCTAGGAGCCCTGTTCTCACAACTCATGATACCTCGAAGGGCGGTGGAGTGAACTTCTCCATCACTCAAAATGAGGGCATCGTGATTATTGTACCACTCGGGAGCAATCCTATAGGTCCAGAAGCATCCCGATTGCTTTCTTCTGTGGCACAACATCAAATGACTGTCATTCCTCCCAACGTCAATGAACACAAGGACAAACCAAGAACAGGTATCGCTCGCGGCTATGCAAGGAGCTAGGAAGGGCGGTAAGAGGGAGGGCGACCGGAGCTAGGGCGCAACAGCCCCGAATCCAATGGCAACGTTGGCAGATATCAAGTCGCGGCAGCGGGCTCTCATCGACTCAGATGAGTAAGAACGCAAAGGCACGACATGGTGCGTCAGCAACTTCAGCCCGCATTAATCACCGGAACAAGAAGTCATGATCTATGCAGCCCTAAAGAGCCTTATGAGTGGTTGTAGCCGCCTCCGGGCCTGGTACTCGGCCCAACTGCCCACATACAAATTAGCCGATCCGAGTGCAGTCAAGTATGCAGCCCAAACGCTCCAAATGTAGTGGCATTGGGTGTAAGATCGTGGGGTTCCCATCCGTTCGTCCAGAATGATGGGTTGGATTTCCTGTCGTGCACCCCGATGGTGCCGATGGGGAAGAGAGCCCGTGAAGCCGTATGCAGGTATCCTGACGTATTCAAGTATTTGGGAGGATTGTCGAGTCAGGGCATCTGCCAGTGTCTGCGAAGAGAGCTATCGATAAGTCGTATCTGGGAGGACCGCAGCGTCAGCGGATCATCCAGAGACCTAAACATCCCAAGTTCTAAGGAACAAAGGGCCGGAATAGGAAGCTCGAGGGCGCTGTTGGTTCGCCCAGTTGGGGTCGCCCTTTTGCCTCGTTCCGCCCTTGACACCTGTATGCCTCGCTTGTTTCAAAGAGAGCCCGAAGGGCACATTTTCTGCTGATCAAGGCGCAGGCTCCAGTATGGGAATAGAGGGAAACTTGGGGCAACTTGTCAGAACCGTTCTGCGATGTTTGCTTCAGAAGCTCGTTCAAAGTCTCAGCGGCTGCCGAAATACTGGTGCTCGGAAAGGTACCCTAAAGCAGCAGGATAACGGCTACAACCGGGGTTAACGCTGTGCTACCTTTGACAACATCACTTGGGAATCAAAACAGCACGTCGTCGTCATCCTTTTCCAATGATTGATGAAAGTCTTTAGGAGGCGGCCGATGGTGACCTCTATTCAGGGACAAGGCTGCTCATATCAACAGAGGCCTCTCGTTATCGTCATTTTACTCGCAATGCTTTGTGCTGTACTGCAAGCTCGCACAAGCGCGAGTCAGTGTCAGCCAAATTTTTCGCTTTTATAGTTGAGATTTATGTATTGTTCGGGTGCTATTCTCCTTCCTTTTTCCCTACTGGTATTGTTTGTAACTGCTCGTACCATGTGATAATCTAAGAATCCGTGGCTCGAGATATCTGGAGGCGTTCTGTTTATGATCTGTTGAAAGAATGCTCCGAGTTGCGGACAAATGCAGAGCGACTGAGAGCAATGATCAAGGACATCAAGTGTCACACCGTCCCAAGCGGTTCTGTTCAAGTCTAAACCTCGAAAGCCAGTATTGTCATGTGTGTGTAACTCAAACGTCGATTTGGCAGAGCTTGTAGGCCATCTTAGAGTACGCATCTAAGTCTATGCCTTTGACTCTATGTCCAGAGGAGACCCTTCAACCGCAAAGAACCCTTCGTCTACCAAGGTATCGGTGGTGTGGGAAACCAGCCGGTTCGTTTCATCTCAAATAAGCTTAATCTTATGTCCTGAGGCAGTATATCCTCAATCCTCCCTCTGGACAGCAACACTTGCTCAAAATAAAATCCTGCTCGCAACATTTTACCCTATGATTGCGTCTTTTGGCCCTGACACAGTCTCATAGCGTCAATTAAGCGTATTATTTTGAAAAATCAACCAAGTCCATACCTCTATTATAGCTTGAGAAACAATTGTTACAATCACGACGACCTCAAAACCCGGTCCGAAGTGCGATGTGCAATAACAGGAGGGCGGCGAGAGCATGTCCGCTTCCCACTAGTTGGATTGTTTTCTTTGTTCTGCTTGACCGTATTCCGACAGCGCCCACTAGCAGTATATACTCCACGCTAGTGCTGGCCCCTCCATAACTTCTCAAGCGGCCAAAACAGGCAAAACACATATACACTTCAACTCTATTCTGATGCTCTCCTGGGTCTCAACACTCTCTCCTCTTCGCAGTTACATACGTCTGGAAGATTGTTCGAATCTTGAATTTAGAGTGGCGCTGCGATGTGTAACAAGATAGAGAAAGCTCGTATGGACGGATGTCATTGGCTGGTGCGAATGGCAGATGCGGTGACTCGAAGGTTGTGTATGGCGGTTAGGCATAGTACAGTCGTGGTAAGTCGACAGAACCAAAAAGCATCATTTTGATCGGCGTTCAAGGCTGATGGCGGGCAAGAAGACAAGTTTACGCAAGGCATCGAAACTGCCTCGGTCAATCTTTGATTTTACTCATGAAAGCTGAGCAGCCTGCAGACAAATATCGAGGATTCTTATAGCAACAATAGTCTTGGCACGGCATGGTGGTACGAGTGTCTTTACTAGAGTTGAATGAGAATGGTATTGTGGCGCCTGTACCGAGATCGACTTGACGCCTCCCAAATGCTGCCCCATCTATACATATTGCACAAGTAGAACACCCCATGGATCTTACACAGGACCTTCAAGAGAGGTCTATCACACATCACATCTCATTAGGCAATAGACGGCTGCTCCGCTTTGATGTCTTCCACCTTCTGCTCCGGAGTCGGCACAGTATTGTCTGATGAGCTAATCTTCTCAACGAACCTGAGATGATACCTCCCCATCTCCTCATCTGTCATCCTCCTCGGACTCCTGACCATCATATCCTCCCCTTTACTACTCTTCGGGAACGCAATCACATCCCTGACCGAATCCTGCCCCGTCAGCACCGCAATGAACCTATCAAACCCAATCGCAAACCCCGCGTGCGGAGGACAGCCCGCACTCAGTGCATCAAAAAGGTGCGAGAAGTCAGCCATCCGCTCTTCGCTCATCTTGAGAATATCTCTCATGACGAATTTCTGGAATTCAGCGTTGTGGATTCGTCGACTGCCACCACCGAGCTCAACACCATTAACGACTAGGTCGTAGTGGTCCGCTTTAGCTTCTAAGGGAGAGGTGAGCAGCAGGTCAACGTCTGCTGCAGATTGAGGTGCTGTGAAGGGGTGGTGGGTGGCGGAGAAGCCAGCGGTTCCGCCTTGGCCGGGGTCGGTATCGTTGTCGAGGGTGAACATGGGGAAGTCGGTTACCCAGAGGTATTTATGAGATGTGTCGGGTTGGAGGAGACCTTCTGCTATGGCTGCTTTGTGTAGGGCCAGGCGGAGGCGACCAAGGACTGTGGATCCGCCTGAGTGTGGGAGGTTTTCGCGGGTTTGCAGGATTAAGAGGTCGCCATCCTCGAATGTGGAATTAGCAAAATGAGTATCCTCGGCTTCGTAGTCTTTGCGAGGAAGATTTGAGAATAGTGTCTTTAGCTTTTCGGCACCCTCGAAACCAAAGATTCGGAGTCCTTCAAGAGGCTGGCAGGAATCGTAGACACAGATACCTGGTGCTCCGTCGACGTTTGCTTTAAATGGTTCGGCTTCTGGCGAGTCCATAAATTTGCGAACGAACTTCTGCATATTGCGTGGAGATGTGTCGAATCTGAACTTGAATGCTTCAATTGTGGAGTTTTGAGTTGATGTGAGCATACCACGAAGCTCCTCACTTACAGCCTCGTCAATGCGATGTATCTGTTTGCCTTAGCAGCGTCCTGATATTGCGAGTCTGGGAGACCTACAAGTCCTTTGATTCGAAGATCAGGTTTGTCGGAGCCATGACTTGACATAGCTTCCTGATACGGCATACGGAGAAAATCCGCTTCGGGTAAGGGCTCCATTGGAAATCCTGGTTTGGCAAAATTCCGGTATATAGCCTTGATGAGGCTCTCAACTCTCTGTATGACAGTCTCACCATCAGCAAATGCCATCTCAAGATCAACCTATAAAGCATTCAGTATTTGCGAGAAATATTGGTGCTAAATGTTTACCTGTGTAAATTCAGGCTGTCTATCGGCTCTAAGATCCTCGTCCCGAAAACATCTAGCAAATTGCAAGTATCTCTCAACTCCACTCGCCATCAAAATCTGCTTGTATTGCTGAGGACTCTGCGGGAGAGCATATGCGTAGCCCGCTTTCCTCGTAGGGACAAGAAATTCCCGTGCGCCTTCTGGAGTAGATTTGAAGAGGATTGGTGTCTCCACTTCTTGGAATTCTTTCAATTCTTGTCTGATAAATGCCGCCACCTGGGATCGGAATAGCAATCTCTTTCTGAGCTCCGAATCGTAGCGCATCTGCAAATGCCTACTTTCTGGAGGAAAGCTGTGGTCCGTACTGACGTGAAGATTCGCTGGGATATTATTTAAACAGATAATTCTATCCGCCTTAATCTCGACCTGTCGCAGAAGTGCAAACCCATCTTTGGCTGTTTCTGATGAGACCTGGGCTTTCTTTGGCTGCGGCTTCAGCCCCAAACTTCCTGTGACACTGACAGGGCTGTTAACCCGTATGCTTCGTAGAGTCTCTCCCAACTCAGCGCCTAGGCTGGTAATTTGTACTTGATTTGAACCGGGTCCTTCAAGGACAGCAAAAGACAGTTTGTCAGACAATTTGACCGTGCTTATGATACATCCAACGGCCGTGACTTGAGAGCCTATCGAGGAGAGAGGAATTTGCTTTTCGAATCGGAATGTTGGAACTGGTGCATTGACTATCCCATTCGATTGTCAGTCTGCGAATGACTGAATGAACAATAACTGCGTACATGACTCTTTGTAATCCTTCCAGGGATCCGTTTCAACAACAGGCTTCCCATCATTCTCTCCCGTTCTATTGTCCAACGATCTCCTTTTGCAATTGTGGAAGCATTTGGCCTGCGTCCGTGCAGTAGTTCGAATGGCTACCGGTGTGCTATATGATGGTCGGAATGCTGCTCGTAGTTGGAGCTTCAAGGCATGCCTCGCTGGGCACGAAATCATGGGCATCGCTCATTCAATGGCTGGAGAAACGTTCGACTGGAGAGAAATATCATGGAGCTGTCCCGCCATGGATTAGCGCGACGCTAGGCGGCAGGCCCTGGCACCTAAAATCTATATGGAGGTGCGAAGCTCGAAATCTTTTTTCTCTTTATGACCTTCCAGTTTAATACAAGTAAGACCCCACGATACAAAACCTCCCACGATTCTGGCGATCATCGCTAACGTGTATCTTCGCAGATGATGAAAAGCCAGCATGTTTATATGAGTACGATTCCTCCTCCACGAGCTTCCAAACTCTCCCCTCACCGGGCTTCAGTGGTTTGGTTGTGAGTGCTGGTTGGAAGAGTGAAATAAGCGTTCGACACACACCTTGTTCAATTTCGGACGCGATGAAGGCATCTCTGACCCTTTAAGCTTGGAAGGTTCAATGCAACTGGGAACAATCACATTGGGCAGGTCTGTTGGATCCGTGGCTGGGCCCAAGGCGAATTGCTTCACCCTCATATGCTATTTGCAGAGCATATGCTGCAAACAACCCCCTTCTCTCAATGCTTCCCATCAATTCCCTCAGGTTTTCTCCCCTTCCGAACTTTTCTGACTACACGATCCTCAAGCTGTTTGACTTTGTAAGATTTGACCGGCTGGATTAAGCTTTGGGCGTTTGACTGAATGTTTTGGGCTTGTTCGGCGGATGCTCGAGAAGGCCTTCCTGGTTCAGGGTCAAAAAGGAACATACCTGTATTGTATCAGAATATATGTGTTTCTTCTGTCCCATTCTTCCGCTCTGACTGCCTGAAAACGTTATGGCTTTGAGGCTGTCTCATTCGCCCAATCACATGGGCCACTGAATGACGCTCCGACTGACGAGCTGCCAACACCCAACTGGACCTCAGCCACCTGCCACACACAACCGGCAGCCCAAAGCACCGATTTCCCCTCGTAGAATAACGGCCCGGAGCTCTGATATTCAATGTTCATCGCCATGCAAATGCCACGTAGGAGGATCTGCAATTGTTGATGCAGTAACTGGTGCATGGTCGTCACTCCGGACTTCATTTCGAGTAGATTGCTATCAAAGCTGAGCGACAAAGCAAGCTGCCGACAGCCAGTACTAAACCACCATCCCATCAAAGAGACATTACCACCAACTGCGACCCCGGATTCAAGATTTATCTACCGGAAAACAACCACGAAGCTTCGGAACCAATATTTGGAAAGTTGCGGGTTGTGTTCAGCTCACAGCGCGCGTCGCCTTCTCGGCCCCAGGCTGTCGCAACCCTTTCCCAAGTGCTCTGAGTTGAGATGGCGAGCTCATTCGAGAAATCTGTGAAAGGGGCGACGAAGATCAAGGTATGCAGAACATGGGAATACTGTTTATCCTTCTGAATATAATCACCTTTGCTGATATTTACTTCATAGGCCGCGCCACCGAAGTCGAAGTAATATTCCCCGCTATCGAAGCTCCTTGCAGATGGAACTGACCTGTTTGCCGAATAGATATATTGAGCATATCTTAATAGCGACTCACTCTGGAGAAGCTGGTGTGGCCGAGGTGTTCCGAGCTCTACAAAACCGGTTACGAGACTCAACATGGACAGTGGTATTCAAGAGCTTGATCACAGTACATTTGATGATCAGAGAAGGATCACCGGATGTGACTTTGGCATATTTGGCAAGGCATAGGTCTATGCTTGCCATAAGCAGCTTCTCAGATGGTAGGTATTGCAAGAGCTGGCATTCGCAGCCGTTCTGCAAATGGCTCAAGCCGTGACAGGCAATTTCGCGCAGACCGTGCTAACACAGCATGGCAAAGTCCAAACCCAGGGCCGTAATATCCGTCACTATACGAATTACTTGAACGAGAGAGCGAGAGCATACCGTGAAACGAAATGCGACTTCGTCCGAGGAGCGGAGAACAGGTTGGAGAAGATGAGTGTTGACAAAGGACTATTACGAGAGACGGAGACTGTTCAACACCAGATTACAGCTCTACTGAAGTGTGATGTGAGTCTGCAAGATAAGTTCTAGGGAGAGAGCTTTGCTGAGACGCAATAGGTCTTGGACAACGAGCCCGAGAACGAAATTACAATTACCGTCTTCCGCATGTTAGTTCTGGATCTTCTGGCAATGTTCCATGTCATGAACCAAGCTATGATCAATATTCTGGGTATGCATCATTGGGATATCGGTTGAATTTGACTAACGGTTGGAAGGCCATTTCTTTGAAATGTCAAGGCCAGACGCAGAACGGGCTATGGAAATCTATAAGAACTTCACGAAACAAACGGACTTCGTAGTCCAGTATCTCAGCACGGCCCGCCAGTACGAGCACCAGACCCGAGTTGAGGTCCCAAAATTGAAGCATGCGCCCACCAACTTGGCAAAACAATTGGAGGATTACTTGATGGACCCTGATTTTGAGATTAACAGGAGGCAATATTTGGCCGAGCAGGAGTCGAAAAAGAGAGGCGGGACAAATGGAGCAGCAAAGAAGCCATCAGTATCCGCTTCTAAGAGCGAGTCAGAATCTCGAGCTGCAATAGGACGGGCTTTCCCAGATGCAATTCAAGCATCGTCCTCGAAGCCGGCTCCAGCCAAGGGTCCCGATCCGGATTTGATAGACTTCTTCGACTCCATCGAACAGAACCAACAAACTATGGCAACGCAACCTGGAATGCAGCAAGGAGCCGCCCAATTCAACGGACAGCAGAATTTCCAGATGCAACAGCCACAGCAGTTCCAGCAAAATGGATTTGCTTCACAGCAAACGGGCTTGCAAAGTACCAATCCTTTCCCCCAGCAAGGATTTAATAACGGCTTCGGGATTCCTCAGCAACAACAACCACAAACGCTCCAGACTAATTTCACAGGTGCTGGCTTTGGTGGCTATACCCCTCAACCATCATTCCAACCAGGTAGTCTCTCTTCGATACCTCAAGACTCTGCTGCAACTTTCCAGCAACAAATACCTCAGCAGCAAATGGGAATGCAAACTGGAGCGCAACAGACTACAAATCCTTTCCGTCAATCAATGATGATGGCAAGTCCAACTGGCATAGCAGGGCCTACTTTCCCAGCTTCACCACTGGTAACCTCACCAATGAACCGTCAATCAACGAACCCATTTGCGAAGAATCTGGCTCCGGCGGTACAGCAATTTTCGCCTCCTCCAGACCAGCAATTCCAACAACAGTTCCAGCAGCAGCAACAACCGGCCGCAGCTGCTCCACTTCGATCAATGGCGACAGGTACGAACCCGTTTGCGAAGAATCTAGCTATGAACTCTGCCCAACGACCACAAACCAGTGCAGGTCTCGTACCACAGCCGACAGGCAGTACGAACCCTTTCCGGCAAAGCCAGTTTGTAAACACGGCAACAGGTCAAGGATGGCAAAACAATCAACAAGCGATGGGCGGTGGCCTAGATAGTTTAGAAACGGTTCCTGTGTTCCCGAGACCGGCACAGCAACAACCATGGCAGCAGTAGTGAGCGTTGTCAACATGAAAACCAGGGGGCTTTTTACATCTCCTTCAAAGATCGCTATAGCACGGCGTTACGAGAGCATTCTGAATCATAATGGGAGAAGATAAATCGAGAGCATTAAATGCTTAATGTGGTATTACAAGAGGCTGTTCTCTCTTAGATGGAAAGCCTGGAACGGTGATCGGTATACCGTCTAATGAAAGACAAAACACAAGATGCTCCATTTCGCCTCTTGTACGCCTGTGACTATGCAAATCTACCTCCATAAACGCCGGATCGCAATGCTGAAATATGAAGTTCTTGGAACAAATAGTCTCCTATAGAAACAACTTTGCTCGGAAATGTTCTGTGATTAGAAAACGTCATCCAGTTCCATCTTATGCTCGATCTTGACTTTGCCCTTCGACGCCTCAGCCGCAGATGCTGTTCCCAGAGCAGAGGAAGCTGCGGGCTGAGTTCGAACGGCGACCTCATCTTCGATGAACGCACCGAGTCCAGAAAAAGCCTCGAACATCGTTCGGGTATAGTACTCATGGAGACTATAGCCACCAGCCATATGGCGTAGATCACCCTTCGCACTAGCCAACCACTCATTATCGTAATCGTCCTGGACCACGTACCTCGAGGGAGCAAGATCGATACCTCCGAAGGGATCGTAAGGCTTCTCCAGAACAACAGCCTCCTTCTTCCTCAGACCCCTAATCGTAAGCCCTTCCCTGGCACTGCCATTACTATTCTCCATAGTATTATCCGTAAGCGTTCTCCGCGCCGAGCTCTTTTTCAGAATGATCTTCTGCGCCTGCTGTGTGATCTTATTCGGATCCTCATCCGTGTTCGCCAGTCGTTCCAGAACTTCTGCTCTGCTCTTCGCCACATCCAGCTTCTCCTCCTCTGCCTCTCGTAATGCGGCCAGACGCCTGAGCCTCGCTGCCTCCTTTTCATTCTTCTCTCTCTTTTTTTCCATCTCCGCCTCCTCCAACCCAGCCTTCCTATTCTCCTCAATGTCCATCATATTACTCTCCTTATATGCCCTCAGCTTCTCCTCTGCCTTAGCCTTCTCATCCTTCGTTCCCTCCACCAGATCAAATATTAGACACTCCACATCATCTAGATAGTTGTTCCAATCCCGCAACGTTTCGAACTCCTCCTGCCGCCTGTTGAAGATCGCCAACACGCGCTTCCTGATATCCACCTCACGCTCTACCTTCAAGTCCCCGAAGAATGCTTTGTGGAACCCCTTCTTACGTAGTGTCTTTCCGCAGTAAGGAACGGGGCAAGAGGCCGGTCCTGAAGTGAAGATGCGATCTACGCACGTGGAGCACATTTTGTGGTAGCATTCTGGGTTGATGAGGAACTGGAGCGAGGGGTTGAGGTAGCGATTTGACTTGCAGACGGGGCAAATATCGTCAGAGGGGTTGTTCTCGATGCCTTTAGATGCGTTGCGAAGCATCTTGGCGTTGATGAGGGGAGGAACCGGAGGGGTTGTGGATGGTGGCTGGATGTTGATATACAAGAGACAAGGCTGCCATTTCGAGGACGCGCTAATGCGGTGTTTTGTGGGGATTTCAAAGCCTTGCGGTTTTCTGGAACATCCCACCACAATAACTTCAGGAAAATTGCGAAAATGGCTGATAACGGTAAGACTTTCTCAATCGAGAGGTTTCATTACACTCCGGAGGAGATATAGCTTCTACCAACAAATTCATCTTTTCTTGTCAAGGCAAATATCTGACATGTCTCCAGAGCGAACCCCTTCCGAAGAAGCAGCAGCACGCGCCAAAGAGGCAGAGGAGCAAGCTGCTCTTCCATACAAATGGACCCAAACAATCGGTGATCTCGATATTACAGTCGAGGTGCCAGGCAATCTCAAGGGAAAGGATTTGAATGTCGACATCAAGAAGAAGAAACTTGTCTTGGGGGTCAAAGGCCAAGAACCTATCATCAGCGTATGTTCTCTTTCCCTTAGTTTACTTTTATAGATGCTAACACTAAATCCGCAGGGCGATCTCCCTTACGAAATCCACGTGGACGAATCAACCTGGACCCTGACCACCTCTCCATCCGGCACCAAGGTCCTTGAACTCCACTTGGATAAGGTGAACAAGATGCAATGGTGGGAGCATGTCATTACCTCAGCGCCGAAGATCGATGTCACGAAGATCCAGCCAGAGAATAGCAAGTTGGGAGACTTGGATGGTGAGACGAGAGGCATGGTCGAGAAGATGATGTATGATCAGCGGCAGAAGGAGATGGGACAGCCGACGAGCGATGAGCAGAAGAAGCTGGATATGTTGAAGAAGTTCCAAGAGCAGCACCCCGAACTCGATTTCTCGAAGGCGAAGATGAACTAGAAAGTGCCGGGAAACGGTTCATGGAGCCATGGCATTGGTGTTTACGGAATTACGAAATTACGTGACATAGTCACTCATGAAAATTGAAATGAGCAAAAGTTGCCTTTGACAGACCCTACCTTTTGTGAGATAGATCAAGGTTTCTCAAATCCAAAGATATTGCCCTCCTGGTAATATTTTCTTCCTTAGCATTAGTAGATACGGATATCTTCAGCTCTTGGATACTTTTAGTCTCTAGAAACTTTTGGTCCCTAAATATATTTGGGAATATAAGTGTATTTAGCCGTTTGAACGCTCATCACGGCTTAAAGCCATTCCCTAGAGGTGTCACCTTCTAAAGAGCACTGGAAATCTCGAATTGTTCACAATCACCATGTACTACTTCCCATAATGTACATGTATATGCTCTTACCCATACACGCTGCAGTAACTTTTTGGCGACCCAAAGATATTTACCCTCCCTGAGCTGTTCAATGCCCTTTTAAATAGTTCCCAGTATCCCCGGTCCTCTATCGCTCGCCAGCCAAACGTCTGCTTTGAACCTCAGACAGAGCTTTGCTTCCACTGATGAAAGCTACGACACCAATAACTCCAGCAACAGGCAGCATCTGGAATAGAGTCCAGTTGTAGTAGTATAGGAAGAAAAGACCTTCCATGGAAACGATTGAGCCGAAGAAGAGAAGGTGGCCGACGGGTGCAGCGCCTGTGGCTTTGCTAAGGTGGGAGAGGTTCGCGCCTAGGTACGCCCACTGTTCACCATTAGCAGATACCCAATGTATGGTCAATTGAAGAGGACGTACAGCTCCAAGAAGGACTGGAACAGTAGCGAACACGGCAAGAACGAAGAATAACGAGATGATTATTGGTCCGCTCTTGGGGTCGGGCTTGAAGATGTGATGGATCTCAGCCAGCTTTCCATATCTCAATGGCTTCTCGTACGCGGGTAAGGGCACGTTGGGATCAAGCTTCATCTCAAGGTTGAAGACATGATTGCTAAATGCTTGGGTAGGTCCGAAAGAGGCGAGGAGGAGGGTAGCTTGGAGAGGTTGGGTGGAGGACAGAAGTTGGACTGGAAGGTCTTTTTGAGTCTGAGAAACTATTAGCTTGCAGGTAAACCACAGATCAAGCTTGCAGAACATACAAAGTCCACTTTGCCCTTGCCAGACTCCTTCACGGAGAAGGGGAATGTGGCCTCCAATCCTGTGTCCTGGTCTCTGAGCAGCAAGAAAGCTTGGTGTGGTCGTTTCGCCTTGCCATCTTCCGTCGCAGTAATGATAACCTTAAGGGAATCTGCGGGGCCCAATTCCACAGACTTCGCAAGAGGAACATGATCAGAAAGTCTGGTCAATTGCTGTTAGCAAGCTTTTACCAACAGCAGTTTGGGAGTAACCGCGTACTTGTCCTTAAATGCGCTGGAAGCCCCTCCCTTCCCAGTGACTGAGATGATAGCCTCCTCGAAATTCCATGATGAAGCTGCCTCTGCCACGCCGGCACCCAACACCAGCAACGAGGGGAGTAAAGAGCGTAGGAATCGCATTGTTGGATTGTATTCCGTTGATGTCGAAATTCAGGAGCTTCAAGCCGCGTACTTCGATCATGAAAGGTGTTCCGAAGCTAGCGGGAAGGGTGGCTTTCGCCAGCCGTAGTCGATGACGCTGAGCTCCCCTTTCAAAACCCTTTCCTTTGGCGAGTTTCACCTCGCTAAGCTTTTCCTCGCAGTGGTATTTAGAGCGTCTTCCTGAATTATCTCCTCCGACTTTCACTCCTGATAACTCCAATGTATGCCTTGGTGACTGAGATCCAGATTAATGCTCCTCGTCGCAACTAGGCTAAACTCAAAGCTTCAGGGACTGCACATCTCTCTTTCTTTCATGACCTCTCCTCGGGATGCAGTAATTGCTATATGCCGGCTCGATTCTGAAGTATTCAGGCACTACATAACCCGTAATTTCATATGCAATGGTCGCATGAAGCTCTCAAGTCATATTTATTTCGTTACATCTACTTCTCAAGTGTCTCTCCGTTTTCTGACAGTAGCTTCTGAATCCCTTCCGAATCTCTCCTCTTTAAGATGCTTGCAGCCTTCTGGACTATAGTTAATTCAACCTTTCAACCCTTTCTTCTGGAGCTCCAAATTGTTGCTAAGAGATGCTGTGCAGGCCCTCGGTGGAGAGCCTGCTTAGTCACAATTCGGGGAGCTCCGACTGAGCTTCGCGGCCCTGCGACTTTATCTTTTTAACCCCTCCATCCCAAATGCCTCGACTTTTCTTTTTCCACGGATCGCTGATACACGATGCATCAAAATGGGCGGTACCTATGGGGACAACCTTTCAAATCCGGCGACGACCGGAGAGGTAGGGAAATATAAATTGGAAGATCTTCCCACTTAGAGGATGTGCTATCCATCCAAACATTCATCAGATAATTACCACTTAGATCAAATCACAACAAACAGACGCAATGGCAGTCAAGACCCTCGAAGTCCGCCCTCTCAAGGCCCCCTCTCCTACCTCCGCTGTCGACTTCGGTGTCGAGATCGAGAACGTCAACCTCGAGAACCTCTCAGACGCCGATTTCGAAGTAATCCGCAACGCTCTCTACAACTCACACGTCGTCGTCCTTAAGAACCAGAACAGTCTCTCCGCCAAAGCCCAGTACGAGCTCACCAAGCGCTTCGACCCCGCGTCTGATAGCTATGGACATGGCAAGACTCTCGATGCTAAACGATCCGTCCTCCATCCCGATCTCAAGACCATCCCTCATCAACCACAGGTTCAGGTCATTGGTAATGGACACTACGACGAGTATGAGGGCTTAAAGAACATCACACTTGTTCACCCGCACCACAAGAAGTTCCACAAGGAAGCCATCCCAGAGGCTGAGGATTTGGAAGCCACTCGATTCTACCGCTGGCACATTGATGCTGCGCTGTATGCGCTAAACCCTCCCAAGGTCACTTCGCTCTTGGCTGTCAAGGTCCCTGCTGGCAGACGCCAAACTCTCAGATATGACGATGGAACTGGTGAGGAGATGGATGTTCCTCTCGGCACGACAGCTTTCGTCTCTGGACAGAACATGTATGAGCTCTTGAGCGAGGAGGACAAGGAGTTTGTCCGCGGAGCGAAGGTCGAGTATGCAGCTCACCCATATGTTTGGATGTCACCAGCCAAGAGCAAGTCTGATGGCTTGGGAATGGTCTCGGAGGGCCTTGAGCTCCCACTCTCCGAATTGCCTCCCGTCAATGAGAAGGACGTCAAGATCCTTCCCATGTGCTGGAAGAACCCGGTCACTGGCAAGCTTGCTCTGCAGATTCATCCCAGCGCTATCAAGGCTGTCCACTTGGCCAACGGGGGCGTGATCTCTGATTTGAAGGAGGCCAGAGAGTTGGTCCACCGCTTGCAGCGCCCTGCTATCTCTCCCCAGTACGTCTACCCTCACGATTGGGAGGAAGGCGACTGCGTCCTGTTCAACAACCAGGGTGTCCTTCACTCCGTTGTGGGTGCTTTCAGCCCAGAGGAGCAGAGACTCTTCAGACAATGCAACATGGCTAGCTCTGATGGTGTCATGGGCCCTGATGGGAAGCTCTACTAATGATGAGAGATGTGCTTGAGTTTTCTTTCAGATAGATGATTTTGGGAACGAACTCGGCGTTGGACGCATCTAAGCCTCATGCAGAGAGGAACTCGGCGTTTGAACGTAACAAAGCGTATACCCCTTTTGCTTGTTACGAGTTAGAAATAGAACTGTTTGGCTTGTGCTCACACTTTTCCTCCTGATGCCAACCTTATCATGTGAAAGTGATAAATATTTTACCCGTCCAAGCACATGGGTAAGCCAAGCCTGTGAAAGTGAAAGTGTCCTTACCTGAGAACTTTTTTTTGACCTTGCATCCTGGGAAGTCTATTGTGTCTGGGACATCTATGCTCATGAAGATTTCACTTCAAGATGAATATTTAAAATACCATAAATTCAAAAGTTGGAATGAATGCCCAAGGCTCACACATGAAACGGGTTCATCTTTAAATAGGTAGACTGAATAATGGCACCTTCGAATACTCCTACGTACATCTAAAGATCCAGGACCACAAGATAATGATAATGCAAAAAAAGAAAAGAAAAAGGGTTCAAGATGTAGAGGTTGCCTCTGGCGAATTTCACATGCTGGGCTTGCCGTTGCCTTACACCTCCACGATGAGATCGAGGCTACAAAGCAGCTCAGCAGACGAAGTGTCACGTCCTCATTCCCATCTCACTGTCACCGCAAGTTGCAACCGGATAGGGATCATCAGGGCTTTCAGCCTCGTGATGCACGACATCCGTCCTATTCTCGTAAAATATTCCACAACTAACGTCGAAGATACCACAAATCGAGTTGGAATTGAAGCCCAAGCTTGTGAAAGTCACGATGGTGGCTGAAGATAAAGAGACAAGTTGACCCACCGGTGGAGACGATCCGTCGCTGTCTTACTGCATGGAGGGGAGACTTCGGCCTCAAGAGGCAAGAGATGTAGTATTTGGCGTACGGAGGTCTCACTCAGCCATGCTTGCCGTCCAGTAGTTGCATTCTTCTCACTCACGGATGGTGGTCAGGTTCGAGGCGCGGGATACACTTCCATGAAGAAAACTCGTAATGCACTCTCAGACTGACAAGAACCTGAGCATCAGCTGAGGATGAGGAATAAGCAAAGGCGTGCTCGTGGAGTACCCCAAAGAGCGGAGTGTATCCCGGAGTTACCCCACGAGAGGCAACAGATCTGGGGACGAGTCATTTAGCCTGCTTGGGCACCAACAGCAGTGAAGAAATTCCACGGTGAGACCAGAGGCGCTGTGTGGTTTTGTATCATACCACTGGCACGCATGTAGAAATAAATCCGCATTTGCCATCAGCTGCTCTGGCCTCGAACGCCTTGACTCGGAGAAGTGAATGCAGTTTCCGCTTAGAGAGCCTTTCATTGGCAGGGAAGTGTCTTTATGACGCCTTTGCACTTGTGACCCCAGAAATTCCCAGCTTCCAACTCCCGACGCGCCGATCACAGAACTATCACCGCTATTTATTCCCCTTGTGGCTGCTGCAGGCGCTCTAACGAAACAAATTTGAAATAGAACGCTAAGTACTGCGCATTCCGTAGGAGATTCCTCCTCATGGATCCTTCTTCCTTCTTGGTAATACACCGACGAGTACAAAGGACCATTGTTTAAAAACCCGCTGTAGAGCACGCTTCATGGCGCGCAGCGAAACAGAACATGGTGTTACTAGAATACTTGCAGAAGACTCCCTTGCGATGCGCAGACGACACCAAACCCAAGCAGAAAGTGCCGACGTCGGCCCCCATCAGGGCCTACCTTTGCAATGAAGAATCGACGCCCTCACGCCACTTCTCACTGTCGCGGCCATGGGCGCTGTTGGGCCCAGCTGTCAGGATATTGAAGTGCAATACAGATCTGGTGCATAATACCGTTTTAAGCCTGCGCGATGGGTTGACAGAGGAGGAGAGAACGGCGCGAGCGAAGATGGAAGAAAGGCGGCAGATCCTGAATCTGCGGATGAGAAATGCTGAGACGATGGAGCAATGGCAGAAGAGTGCAAGGGAATTGGATATCCTTGAGGGCAACGAGGCGTGGAAGGCCGACATAGAATCCTCGGATTTTGATGCGCAATTGATCTCTGCACGATTGAAGCAGCTGGACGAGGCGAGAATAAACTACGATATTAAGGGCATGCTCAATCTGGTGCGCACGGCGTTGTCGAGGGATTTGGGCGGCATGGGGAATATCAGACTCTACAAGCATTCGCATATTGGGACGAAAGATTTGATTGAGCGGTACATCGATTCAACGATTGATACGATTCGGTCTCTTATTGAGACGAGCAAATATTCACTCCCAGACGATCTCCATACAAAGGACATTTTGGAGCAGGTGGTCTACGCACGGCAAGCGTTTGGCCGGAGTGCTTTGCTGCTGAGTGGAGGTGCTACTTTTGGGATGAATCATGTTGGAGTCTTGAAAGCTCTTTTCGAGGCGAAATTACTGCCACGAATTATTTCAGGTACTTCGGCTGGCAGTATCGTGTGCGCTGTTTTGTGCACTCGTACCGATGAAGAGATCCCTAAAGTGTTAAAGGAATTCCCATATGGGGACCTGGCTGTATTCGACGAGGAAGGGAAAGAGGATGGCATATTGGAAAGACTACGGAGACTACTGACTGAAGGTGCTTGGATCGACATCAAGCATTTGACGAGAGTCATGCAAGACCTGCTCGGCGATATGACCTTCCAGGAGGCTTACAATCGGACTCGCCGAATTCTCAACATCACTGTCTCTTCAGCGTCTGTCTACGAGCTTCCGCGGTTGCTGAATTATGTTACGGCGCCAAATGTCATGATCTGGTCGGCTGTCGCAGCGTCCTGCTCGGTACCTCTCGTCTTCTCCGCTGCCCAGTTGCTCGTCAAGAATCCTATTACTGGTGAGAATACTCCTTGGAACCCGACTCCTCAGAAATGGATTGATGGCAGCGTGGATAATGATCTTCCCATGACTCGATTGGCCGAGATGTTTAACGTCAACCACTTCATTGTCTCTCAGGTCAATCCACACGTTGTGCCATTTCTGAAGAAGGACGAGGAATCCATCGCCAGGGGCGCTAAGGACGAGTACGCTGAGCCAGGATGGGTCTACACTCTGACCAATCTCGCCAAAGATGAGGCATTACATCGAATGCAAGTTCTGGCTGAACTCGGCATTTTCCCGAATCTTGTGACAAAGGCTAAGTCTATACTGAGCCAGAAGTACTCGGGAGATATTACCATCCTGCCAGAGATTGAGTATAAGGATTTTCCTAGGATCCTAAAAAATCCAACTTCGGCCTTCGTGGTCCAGGCATGCCTCTGTGGAGAACGAGCCACTTGGCCGAAGTTGAGCAGGGTACGGAATCACTGTGCTGTGGAGTTAGAATTAGATGCTGCAGTGCAGAGTCTGCGTGCAAGGGTGGTGTTCAGTCCAAGCCAAGTTGATCTCCGACGGATGACAACGGGAAGCAGATCAAGCAGAATGGGAAGAAAAAGAAGAGATAGTGGCAACGTGTTCCCCTTACAATCTCCCGACGACGGAGATGAAGAGAACGTCCACAATAGCCGAAAGAGCGTTTCCCGTCCTCCGCTTCGGACGTACAGCACTCACTGGAGTGTTACAAGGAATTTCATGCCACCCATGGCGCGGTCGGCTCGCTCTGCTCACGCAACTCCTCTACATACACCGCATCTCAGGCGCACGAAGAATCCTCTTGATCTCAACCTCAGCATCCCAGACTTCTCTTCAGCTGGCGAGACTACACATTCGCCACCCAGCTCAGACGCAGATATCGACTCTCACACTGATGAGAGCAGCCCCGAGCCCGACGTCGAAGACGAGATTTCCGGCTTGGGCCTGTATTACAGGCCGCGTACCCAAAACCCGGGAGATGTGGTAGATTTCTTCTCCAGCAGTCAGCCGGTGACATCCGGCACTGATCACGTTCTCGCCACTTCGCCCTTATCGACACGAGCCAACATCGGCCTCGCGGCATCGCCTCTAAGTATGACGAGAGGCAAACCGACAGAACGGAAGACTACGACGACGCCGAGTAGTCCGGAACGAAAATACAAGAAACTCTTCCATCCGCAACCGCCGGAGGAGAAGCCGCCACGATAAGGCGGCTAGCATCTACGTTCACGTGATATGATTTCCTTGTGTCGGGCGAAATATTGTTTGAATTGCATAGCATGCATAATGAAACATGGTGGGAGCGGGAGTTGAGCTAGTTGCATTCGTTTCTATTTTTCGAGTTATATACATTCTGGAATTGGGCAGAGGATTGGTGCACATAAATGGCGTTGAGATCTGTTGGGTTTAAGTGCCATGCTGTGGCGACACGGCGGGATACTTGCATTTTTGAAGAAGAGTTAGTAGTTGCTAGAAATCCAAGATATCCAATATTACTGCTCGTTTAGTAAAGTAATTTCTCTTGGTCGAGTTCACGCAAACAGATTGTAGAATTGGATGCGCCTAGTGCTGTTCCCAATCGTGAGACTGTTCTCAATTTGAGTTTTATTGGCAGAAATCAATGGGTATATCTGTGCGCGGCCTCCTAGAATACGAGATCTTAGTCTCCCATCTACGAGGCTTCCGCCCTCTCCGCGGTTCTCTCATCTTGAAATACCTCCATGGCCCATCAGAGGTCCTCTACTCATACTCGCACGACATATTGATGCTCATGACTCGGTTTCGTAACTGTAGCTCCTATGATGAATGGGATGGCGGAAATGATGCTCCATATCAAATTCTGGCGTCTGAGGATACCGAGCATATCCTTCCGTTGGGCCATCGAATGTATCGTCGAAGTCGCCAGGCTCATAATGAATACGCAAGTCTTCCACAAGTTCAATATCCTCATTCTCCTCATTCTGCTCAACATCGCCAACCCGATTCGAGCTGTCGCTCTCCGAAAGACCCCCACGAAGTCGCGGCTGCAGGCTCTCCTCCGCCTTGCTAGCTAACAACCTCAGATACTTCGAATTCCCGCCCAGCACACTACCCAGGATCCGCACCAATTCCATCAGATAATCCCGCGGCCCAATCTCCAGCGATGGTACGTTCATAAAGCTCGGATGCAAACACAAGACATCGGCCAGACTGCACCCAATATCAAACACTTTCTCCAAAATCCCCACCCCATTCGCTTCAAAAGCTTTCGGCGACAAGGTCCTCGAGACGAGAACAACTTCTCTCGCCATGGTCACGGGATAGTGGAACGACATACTCTCATCGATCGAAGTGCTAGATAATAGCCCTTTACTGACGCACAGCTGCCAGACCATAGTTTTGAGCCATTGTCTGCTGACTAGCAGGTCTGCTTGTTGGATCTCAGTCCGCTCAGATACATTTGGGATGGCGAATTTCAGGATGTCTTGGAGTTGGATGAGGGAGGCTGGGGATGCGGGAGAGGAGGGGGAAGATAGGTTCCAGAGGGAGAGGAACTCGTCGTCGAAGTTTTGGAAGAGGGAGACGAGGTCCAGGAAGCCGGAGAGGATACTGGATTCGGGTCCTGGATCCACCATGGGTAAGGAAATCGTGCGTTGTAGGGTTAGTGGTCGGTGACGCTGGAGAGCGTACGCGCGCTCGGTGATGAAGAGGAGCCAGAAGGTGCGGCGAGAGTAGGTCGCGTGTTGTGGGTTACTGATTGTGGAGTAGGTGGTCTCATCGTGAAGGCAGAGGAGTTGGAGCATGGTCATTGATTCGCGGATGTAGAACCAGGCGGAGTTGTCTTTGCCGAGACAGAAAAGAGCGGCAAAGAGGAAGAAAGAGGCTTGGACGGTGGTGAGAGAGGGGGTTTCAATGTGGTCATGAAATTGACGAGCTCTTTTGGTTTCGTTAATCAGGAACTCAGCCGTTGGGAAGGAGCTGGGATCTGTGGACCAAGAAGTCGTTGCATCTTGGATGATTTCGGGTTGGAGAATAATGACGGCGCACAGCGAGGTGATAAGTGCGTATTGCTCTGGAGAGTCATGTAGCTGCGTTGAAATGGTGCGAGTGGTTTCCTCGTCTAATATTGGCATGATAGGATACTTGTGTGTAAAGAAAGCATCGAGACAGATATTGATGAGATCTGCTGACACGAGAGGAGACACCTCGAAGCCTGGTATCTCCAGACCAAGATCCTCCATTTGGGGAATTTCATGCTGCTCACGAACCAGTACAGGAGCTTCGTGTTGCTTACTTGGCTGGTGGACACTGTTCCAAACCATCTTAGGACCATTGTTTCGATCAACAGACTCCTCCACCGGATGCCTTGCAGGATTCAAGACCTTCGATGGAGGGACTCCTCGCTTTTTCACTCCATCTCCTTTGGGAATCCTTCTACCCTTTGGACCTTTCTTCTTCGGTACAGCCAAATATGTGCATGTCAGTTCACAGCTGACGCAATTCACACACGGCTTCTCTCCATCACAGCGGACTTTGCGCACATGACAGCAGTCGCACGCTTGCCTGACCTTCACGATTTTGCTTTGACCTTGAGACAGCCTTGACGACATTATGATCCATAATCGAGGTTCTAGAGCTGAAACGATGAGTTGAGATACGAAGAACAGATGGTGAGGACGGGACGGGAAGAGGTTGAGAATCCACCACATTTGGCGTTGGCTAGTCAGCGGGGAAGATACGTGGTGATGATATCGGGAAGGTTGCACACCACAGGACGACGTTGGTATCCCTTCGGATCGCCCATAGCTGTTTTGATTGCTTCTTTCTTATGGGGTATGTAGCTCAGCTATTTGAGCGCAATTCGAAGGTGCACTGTGGCATTTTTACTAAGGGACGATCCCAAACGCCTTCTCAGCGTTGAGTGGCAATTGTCACGGCCACGTTCAACTCAACGACTCAGTAAAGGCTCCAGGTAAGAGAATCTCAAACATATCGCTGAAAGCTAGGTTTTTTGAGATGAAAAGGAGACCTTTCTTATATTTCACTGACATTGATCAATACAGACGCATTCCCTGGGTCGTGTTCCCAACCGCCTTCTTTCGAGCCGAAGGGCTGGGCAGCACTGCCACGGCAAAATTCTCGCTGGAATTCCTTCACTTGGCGAACTTATCTCCACCCACAAATATTTTGCACCTATCGTCGCTCACGATCGCTTGATATTAGATGGTGGATCATTTGCCTTCACAGCGGAATGGCTGAATTGCCATTGGTCCTACTGGAATACAGCCGGAAACAGTCCCTACCGTACTACGTGTGTACACGTGCATATACAGGAGCAAGTCTCATACTTTTCAACATTGCGCCTCAGCAATCGAAATATCTCTGCTCTCAAAAATATCTACCTTGAGTTGTCGTCGAGCTCACAATCTGCCCCTTTAATTCATAAGTCTGAGCGACTTTGATAGCCCCTCAGTGGTTATTGCTGTTCACTGACTTGAAGATTCGACCTAGACATTTATCGGTTTGAGTAATTATCAACTCAAAAATATCTACTGGAGCTTCACTCCGTCACCTCGCTATGAGCATCCAAGTCGAGCCTCCCATGACCTGATATATGTTTATTGCGACATATCTGTACGCAGGAAAAAGAGCTGTTCAGGTTTAACAAAAAGTTCCTGTTCGGAGATTCGGAATATATCAACCCTAACTCAACAGCCGGCACTATCAAAGAGCTCTTTTATATCAGAGACTCCCCAAGGAATATAAGTTTACTCAGAATCTGGAGGATAATTAAAAAATCAATAAAGCGCAGCAGACAGCAGATACGACAGCAGGCAAACACAGAGAAGAATTTCGCAATATTGTCCTTCTTGGTCACAGTCTCCAATGCGATTCTAAAGCCCTAAAACAGTTAGGGGTAGATGTGTATAGTATTGCTCCTATTATAGCAGTGCTCGATGTTGCAGAAGCTGCTAAGGCTTCTTTTGGGAGTTCCTTGCATCTAGCTGCTTTGTTAGACACTCTCAAATGTCCATATAATGAGCTTCACCATGTTGGAAACGACTCGATATACACCCTGACGGCACTACTTGCTCTAGTTGCAAAAGATGGAGCAGACTGGAAGTTACCTCAAGGAATCTTAGAAAGGTTCCAATAGCTTGCTTATGCACCACTTCCCTCCCTTTCAAGAAAAGTTACTGAAGGTGCTACTGCTCTCCAGGAGAAGATCGAGTTAGGTCGAAGACTGAAATAGAAGGAAAGAATAAAAGGAAAGAATAATAGGAAATAAAGCAGGGTTGATGAAATGAAGCGTGTATGTGCATAAGAGAATATTCAATATTTCTTCAACACATAGATACTGAGTAGACAAGAACATATATATTCCACAGCTCCGAACAGAGTGCAATTAAGTACGTCACTTCAGCGCTTGCCCAAAACATGTGACCTACTTGCTCATTACTTCCAAGCTTCATAGCCCTTGAGTGTGTGAAGCTCGCAGGCAGAGTCGCCTGTCGTGTGGTGGGCTGAGACTTCCTCAGATGACGCGGAATTTCTTGTGCAAAGAACCTAGCAAGGTACATCTACCAATATTCTGCGCCGCATGCTCCTCTAAGCTCAGATAGATGCGTGAAGTTAGGCAATATCGAGCGATGACGCACTTCAAGTCTTTCTAGCTAATGTCCTCTTATCACTGCTCAGTACTAAATCAACCAGGCAAAATCCTCCTATGGTTTGCAGTCGCTATAGAGAATGTACGAGAGAATTTATTTGTTCGTTTATGATATGTAGGAAAACTTTCCTAAGTACATTTATAGTAGTAATGAACGCACGGGAGAACACTGCTTATTACTGTATGCACGGCAAAACCCTGCGCTCGAGTAAAATAATTGAGGGGATCTCTGCCAATCGTTTCAGTTCATCAAAATCATGTTGCAGCAAAGTCTGTTCGATGCACCTTTACTACCTAGCGTTGTGACATGGTAAGGATCGGATTGCCATGATGGCTGTCGATCCACTCGCTGCTCTCTCTCCTGCCAGAAATGTAATCTGGGTCATTCATCTCAGGGGACGCGATTGAAAGAATATAGATGGTGTTTTACTTGGGAATCACTGGTTGCATACTAAACCCGATGCTGAGAATAATTAAAGTGATGTAGGCTCGGCAGAGAGCACGACATGCCGGAGAGCTCGCCTAATATCGGGAGTTCGGTAAATGTCGAGAACTCGCCTGTAATATATACCTAGGTAGATAGGCCCAGTCAGTGAAAGGTTGAGCGAAAGTACTGATGCTATCCCTGACTAATTTCCTCGCTAGCTAATGTCTGTTTACTCGAAAAACTTACTCCTTTTGGCCATTGGCCTCAGCTGTTGTACCGAGTAGCGAACCGGGGAGGATGACAGCGCGGAACGACTCCGCTGCTCACCCTACTCTATCCGTAACTAACCAACAGAAGCCAGCTTACTGGAACACACAACGTCCGCCTAAGTGCTAGTGGAGTTGTCAAGTGTACGCTGGACGGGTATTTGCAAATCATCAGGCTGGCATCGGTGAGATTTTGATATAAGAACTACTCTCTTGGCAGAGGGCTTTTGCATCATTTCTTCACACACCAAAGCGTAACGATGGCTGGCATTGTCGACGATGGAACTGTCCCATTGGGGAAATATCTATGGCAACGGTAATCGTAAATTTTCATGAGAGTAGGTGCTTAGTGCTGACTTCTCCAGTATTCGGCAGATGGGCGTCAGAAGTGTTCTGGGCGTTCCAGGAGATATGAATTTGATGTTGCTAGACTACATCGATGAAGTGGAAGGTCTGAAGTGGGGTATGATGGACCCTTCCAACTGAATAAAAGATGATATCACGGCTGACCTTGATCAAGTCGGTACCGCCAACGAGCTCAATGCAGCATATGCAGCAGACGGCTACTGCAGAGCGACAGGCATTCCTGGAGTCAGTATGTAGTGTCCATGTCATCCTGGCTCTGTCATAGTACTGAAAATCTGACAGTTGTTACCACTTTCGGAGTTGGAGAGCTGAGTGCCATAAACGGCATTACCGGTGCTTATTCTGAGCAGGTGAAGGTCATCCACATCGTGGGGACTACTGGGATTCCCCAACAGAAGAGCAGAGCTATGATTCATCACTCTCTGGGCCACTCTCCTGATCATCGTGTATGTGACTTACGCTATGTGTATGATGGAAATGGCGCTCAGATGAACAGGTCTACGAAAAGATGTCGAGCCATGTTCGTGCTGCGCACTGTTGGCTGGATGACACAGCCACTGCAGCTTCGGAGATAGATGTAAGTGCTCTTCTTTAATTCGTGAGGGACAAGTAATCACCGTGGCAGCGTGTCCTTCGAGAATGCTTTGTTCAATCGCTCCCAGTGTATATTTTCGTCCCCATGGACTTCGTGCACAAGAAGATATCCACAAATCTCTTGCAAACAGCACTAGATATCGATCCCAGCTTCGAAAAAGCAGTAATGGACGAAGCAGTAGAAGTCGTATTGCAGAAAATATCCACAGCCAAGAAGTCACTCATCATCGTAGATGCGCTTGTCGCCAGACACAATGCGAAGGACGCTGCACGTAAGTTCTTGGATCTAGTCCAGTACCCGACGATATCAGCACCTATGGGGAAGTCCATCATCGCTGAGGATAAAGAATACTTTTACGGAATGTACAACGGAGCAGTATCTGATTCGCAGGTTCTCCAACTTGTCAACGATGCCGACCTCATACTAGAGTTTGGAGCCAATTTGAGTGATTCGAATACGGGCAATTTCTCCCGCACGAATTATGCGGAGAAATTGATTGACGTATCTCCTACACGGGTGAAGGTCTTGGGAACTGAATATATCGTCCCTATGAAAGCTTGTAAGTAAAACCTCATGTTTCCAGTATGGAAAGCTAAAGTTCACCACAGTCATCAAGACCCTCACCAGTTCGGTTGAACCAAAGCAACGACCCTCATGGAAACCCGAAATTACCCAAATCTCACGAAAACCCGAGATCTCAAGCATCATCACGCAATCCTATCTCTGGCCACGAATAGGCGAC
This sequence comes from Cairneyella variabilis, assembly GCA_001625345.1. NCBI lineage: Eukaryota > Fungi > Ascomycota > Leotiomycetes > Helotiales > Cairneyella > Cairneyella variabilis. The sequence continues at coordinate 70,438 of AYLM01002856.1, read as the reverse complement.
TTCCTCATCGACGGAGATATCCTCCTTACAGACTCAGGCACAGCACAATTCGGCATGACGGACGCCACGTTTCCTGATATAACATATATAACCCAACTTTATTTTGGCAGCATTGGATTTGCGGTCCCAGCAGCGTTTGGTGCGGCGGTTGCGCGCAGGGATCAAGGTAAGGATGGGAGGACAATTTTGGTGGTGGGGGATGGGAGTTTGCAGCTCACGGTTCAGGAGGTTGGGACGATGGTGAGGAATAGGACGAGTGTGATTATGTATGTATTTTATGTGGGTCGCGAGGAAATTGAGGATTTGGCTGATCTGGACAGATTTGTGATTAATAATGGGGGATATACTATTGAACGGGCTATCCATGGCCCTGAGCAAGGTGAGATAATCAGGTCTTTGCGAAGACCTCGCTGATAAAGAGAACAGAATACAACGATATCGCCACTTGGAATCACGGCTGTATGCTCGAATTCTTCGGACAGAAGGATGGGAGGGAGAACACGTACGCTGCTCACACGACTGCGGAGTTGGAGAAGATACTCGCTCTGCCGCAGCTCATTCACCCAACCAATGTGACGGTATGTCGAAAACTCTTAGCCTCTGACCATACGTTGACTAAGAATTGACCCAGGTTGTCGAAGTGTTCATGGAGAAGATGGACATACCATGGAGACTGAGGGAAGGCATTGCAGTGATGCGTAAGCGAGTAGCAGAGGCAGCACGGAGAGCACAAGAAGAGATTGCGTGATCAGAATGTAAGAGCCAATAAACAAAATAAAAATTTACCATAATTATTATACAGCATTCCAGCCATGTAGAACTCCCTCGACTCTCTTGAACTCTCGCTGCGGGCTGCATGCCCTAATGACAGTAGAAGGCAGCACTTTCTCTGTGTTGGGCGTCGAATTCTCATGTGACTGTGCAGCTGGACTAGGAGTATTCCTTGCTTGCAGCTTATGCTGACTTTCCAAGTTCTTGTCCAAGCTGAACTTCTTGATGAAGACACTGGCGATTAGAGCCGTACTGGACAGACATGTCATGACGATGAAGACTCCTCGGAAGCCGTGTACATAGGCTTGTAACGCACCATCGCGAACCGGGTCGTCCTCTGCCATCTTTTTCATAACAGCAACGAAGCCTTCCGAGTTGAGCGCAATAGACGTAGGAAGACCCAATGCGGAAAGCTTGTTCTTCATGAAGTTCTGGAAGACCGTACTTCCAACCTGGCAGCTAGTCAGCATCAACATCTCGTATTAATTTCCGCAACGAGATCACGAGATCACGACATACCGCAACACCAACAGACATCCCAATCGACCTTACAAAGCTATACATGCTCGCCGCTCTCCCGCAATCCTCTGCCTTAGAAATGGCCTGGATCCCAAAATTCACACCGCTCAGCAACATACCGCTACCAACTCCAAAAACAGTGAATAATCCAGCCCACATAGCAGTCTTCGTATGTAAGCTAAGTAGGATGAGCAATCCACAGCCAACCGTCGTGATGAGCCAGCCGCCCCAGATCGCCCAGCGGAAGCGCCCGAGACGGGTGGTGATGACTGAGACGACAATGGAGCCGGGGAGGAGGAGGAAGAGGACTGGGAAGAGGTTGATACCGCTTTGGACTGGGGTGGTACTTCGAACGGCCATGAAGTAGAAGGGGATGTAGTAGAGTGCTGTGAAGAGCTGCACAGAAATGGATCAGTACATACTGAACACGAAGAATCAGGAGATAAAGCCTTACCAAAAGCCCTTGCACGAATGCGCAGAAATATGCTGCCCCAGCTGAGGCATTATAGAACAGTGATCCACGCAGAATGGGCTCATTGGCCCTCGTCTCCCATATACATGTAATACAGATACCGAACAGTCCGACGATAATGGGCGCAAGAGTTTGAGCACTTGTCCACTTGTACTGAATGCCCCCCCAAGAAATACCGATGAGAAAACTCGTAGTGCTTCCGATGAAGAGAAAGCTGCCAAGCCAGTCCATACGGCGTAGTCTTTGCAAAGTCGACTCGTTTGCTTCGAGCTGAATTTTGACGAAGAGGGGGATCATGATAAATCCGATGATGCAGAAGGGGAAGTTGAGATAGAAGACCCATCTCCAGTTCAACTTCTCGATGAGGGTGCCGCCAATGACCGGGCCGATGATGGTGCCTGAGGTCCATGACTTAGTATTCAGTCACAGACAGTGGGTATTGAGATCTTACCTATCGCCCAAGCTCCAAGAACGAAGGTAAAATATTTCGGCCGCTGGCGCAGAGGCACAATGTCAGAGAAAATAACTTGACCCAGCGTTATGATCCCTCCACCCCCTATGCCCTGTATGCTTCGGCCCACAAGCAGAACTGTGAAGTCGTTTGCGACGGCGCAGATGAGTGCACCGGTAAAGAAGAGAAGAAGAGAGAAGAGGAGTAGTTGTTGTCTGCCGAAGATGTCGGAAAGCGCAGCAATGAAAGGCTGAAAGACTGCGCTGGTGAGAAGATAGGATGTTCCTGCCCAGAAAGCATCTGATGAGGTTCCATTGAGAGCTGTCGCTAATGCCTGAGTTATGGTCAACCTGGATGATCTTTTGGCTAGAAGAATTGGTCGCTGTGTCACTTACTGGCAGGACAGGAACAAGAACGGTGGCATCAAGGGCTACCATTAGCGAGAGGATAGCCATAGTGACCATTATCATATACTCTTGCCTGTGTGGCTTCCATGTTTCTGCAGGAGGAATTTGTGCTTCGTCCGTATAGATAGTCGACATAGAAATCTGCTTCTCGTGCGAAATATCCATGATGACCAGGAGTGACCGTGAGACCAAGAGAGTGAAGATGTGATATTAAGAAAAGTAGGTAGGAAAAGATTGGAAAGACACTGAGACAAGATGGACCCCTTTAGAAGCCGTCCCAACAGGCTCGAGATAAATATTAATGCTTTTCGTGCCTACACAGCCTTGGACGGGAAGTCAATACAGCTGAGCCAAAAGACTTATCAAACGCAAAGTATCAGACGACTACTAGAACCCCAAACTGACGGTCCAAGCAGACCACTATAGACAGGCGGCAAAGACGGGGTCTCCGAGCAGGCATACTAGGAAAGTGAGTGTTGTATTTTAAGTAGATGCGGATGTATTTAGCGAAAGTAAAGGAGGTCTTCTCCTTATTGCCCACGTAACATGGGAAGAATATCATGAGCGACCAATGGGATTTCACTCCTTGCCCTATCCACTCTCGTTGCCAGCTGTTCGCATTGGACGCCTTGCAACTTCCACAAGTTATGGACAGCAACTTTGAACTTCATACCATCTCTGATGCAGTAAGGCTCGACAAGCCTTCAGCATCTTTGCTCAGCGAATCGCTTTGACTTCTCATCGGTATTCCCCGAACCAAGATGCGAGACAGAGAATTCTAGAACGAAAAATGTCGCTTACGACTCGAATGAAGAAATAAGTCAACACAACTTCACGGAGTATTTTCCCTTTCCAACCCTATCAGACAGCCACTTGGCGATTGATAAGACATTATATGCGAGCGGTGCGGATAGAAGTACGTATACTCGTCTGTTCAGCCTCAGCAGAAGCGCCACGTTGGGTGCCATTTTCAGCCGTGGCTTGAGTCAGCGTTCAGCCCTCTGCTGGATGGGCGTCAAAAAGCGGAGCCGCAGTCCAGATGCGATCTCGAACTTTGCGCTGCATGAAACTAGGACGATTTAGTGGCATTTGCTTTTGACATTTGCGCTAATGTTCAGCACGTATGCAGCGTCCCAATTCTCGAAATGACAGATGGGAAACCATTGAATTCGAATAACGAGCCAACCAATGAAACGCGGTGAGAAGTACATGTTGTGCCGTGCGAAATATAGTGTACGCTGAGTAACTAGGTGGGAGGTGCAAAATGGACGGGGAAGGCTGTCGCGACTCGAGCATGAGCATCCGATCGGGTCTCTGATTGGCGCTCGAACGAAGGCCCATTTCTGTTGCGCATCCCTTGCTGGTAGAGCATCTGGCTCTAACCTATCGACCATCCATCAGGTTAAAAGTACAAAGTCCAGTAGTACGTGGCTGAGCCAAGCGGGATCGATCTCGGGAGCAAAAGCTTAGCACCGATTGTATCGCTGCGCCTCGTGGCGTGCTGTATAAACATCCCAATTTAGTAATTGGAAAGCGAACACAATACCAAATGGAGGACAGCGAGCAATTAAATCTGTGCCTGTGCATCCCAGTTCCAAGCGGAAGAGGACTCCAGCCTACCGAGTTGGCGGGTCACAGCATTTCACATATTTTACTACAATCTCTCGTTTAAACATATACTTCGGCGACTTGCTCAGTCCTCAAGTTCCGCTCACCCTTCAGAGCCTGTACTCCAGGTGTTCATATATCTTATCGAATACCTGCAGCGACTCCCATCCAACACTCGCGGACTGAAAGATGGAGAAAGATATATCAGAAGTACGACTGGAGTGTCTCTCCAGCTCATCTCCCACTGTCGAAGACGAGATCAAAGAATGCTTTTCCATGGATAGCAACATCTCATTTGAGTCTTTCGACACCTGGAAATCAACCGCCTCTTTTGATTCCCCGTCTCTAATCATCTTGTTTTCTTGGACCAGCGCCCAACGGCGCCATGTTCAGAAGTACGTCCGAGGATACGCGAAGCTGTTCCCAGGATCTCCAGTGCTCGTCGTTGATACCTCCCTCAAAGACCTAATCATCCGCTCCTCCGCACAAAAACAACGATGTCTGCAACCAATTCTCGACAAAGTCGTCAAGTCATGCACCCCTCGGAGCAGAGTTCTCGTCCACTGCTTTTCTGATGGCGGCTCAAACAAGGCAGTCGAATTCGCTGAAGCATATCACGCTCGTACCGGCTCCAAGCTCCCATGCCGCGCACTCTGCCTCGACAGCACGCCCGGACACCCTCGGTACCTCAACTACGTCGCCGCTTTCAAGAAGTCTCTTCCACAGAACATCATCGTCCGCTGCTTCGGACTGCTCCTAGGCCTCCTCACCCTCGCCATCTTCTGGTTCTCATACTATATTCTCATCGGATTCGAGCATAACGTCATAACGATGACACGGCGACGACTAGAAGATGAGCGGTATTGGAGTCCAAAGGATACACCAAGAGCTTATCTGTTCTCGGAAGCTGATGATATGATATATTGGAAGGATATCGAACGGCATGGGGTGGAGGCTGCTAGGAACGGAGTTCAGACGACATTGGTGAGGTTTCGGGAGAGCGCGCATTGTTGTCATGTTAAGGAGAGTGAGGCCAAGTATTGGGGAGCTGTGAAGGAAGTGTGGGATTTGAGGGACGTTGAGAAGGGACTTGAGGGAGGAGAGGAGTGTTAGACTGAGAGCATAGATGGAGTTAGATACCCAGCAATACCGCAATAGCCATACAAACTTTGTCGCCAAAATACCCCATGAAGAATGCGTGAGATGGCATTGACTTGATTCGCCGAAGTAGAGCTCTCAGAAGATGTAGTGTCGTCGGTCCAGCGCTGGAGGTGCGCCCTTCGGAATGAACTGCACTTCTCTCTTGAGACGAACTGGCATCGGCGGCCTACGGAAGGGCACCACTAAACTTCCCTTCTCCCCATAAGCCTAAAGGGATAAAGTAAACCCATATTTCAGCTGCAGGATATGCTCTGCACCTTTTTTGATACCACCCCACTGGAACAAGAGCATGTTCGTGATAATCTTGGGCCAGTCGAACTCAATTTCTTCTCCTAGATGGAGGGTGGTGAGGTAATTTGGACGTTCGGTACGCGGATCAGGATTCCAAGATAGGTGCTGTAAGTCGCACGGGACGGCTGCTGAGATTTAGGCATCCATTCAGGGATAGAGACGATTTCCCGGTCTCAGCCTCAATAATCTCAATGGCTCTCGACGTGTGCGGTTTGCCAAATCTGTGAAATGTGATGGGCAAAGATGGAAGGGGACTCGAAACTCAGAGTCGATTTAATCTCTGGGGACGCTTTCTCAAGATCACAGTCGTATGGAATCGACAGAGTGACAGCAGTTGTTGGTGTCGGTTCACGCAAAGCATCCCTTACTGAGCAAGCCATGGGATCCTGGCATAGTGACCAAATTGTATGAAGCCGATCCGCTAGTGCTATAGAATCCCCGACCTCTAAGACTCGCAAGACATCCTCCCGCTAATCGATTCCAGTATCAGTTAGAAGAGGCTTGCTGAACACCATTTGAATCTTACCAGACTCCAAAAAGGCGAACACATCCTCATAAGGCCATTTAAATGGTTGACAATCCTTGAAGACCCGCTTGTCGAAACTCATCTACTTCTTTGCAAATTTCTGACAAAATTCCTCTTTTGGCCGTTCGTCGGTTGGTGAAGCTCCAAGGCCCAGTTCACAGTTTTTAGGAAGCCCGTATTGATGGACATACAGAGTTGTGCCGGGCTGAGGGAGGGGGTGGTTCATGATCAAGGGGGGAGTCTCCGTCAGTAATGTATACTCGATAGTAGTACACCGGTATGGAGTCCCCATGGGATGAATGCCACACTGTAGTGACTTTCTGGCTGGGCTCGTTCATAGTTGTCTTCACTGTGAACCCACCTTGAGGACTCTCCTCGCTGGGAACAGCAACATCGGCACCAGGGACTGAAGGTGCTGAGCATTCAGACCCTGTGCTAGCATCCCCTCCACCCATCATCTCATCGACAATGCCTTCATTCGAACTGCCAGAACGAGATCCCAGGGTCCGCAGCTTGCCATGACTGTCATGAAATCTAGTCGCGAAGAGCACTTGGGCGATCAACGTGGATAGCCTCATCCTGAACTTCAGAGACCTTGAAGTCAAGATAAACAAGCAACGGTCCGGCTTCCGCCCAATTTAGATCCTCAATAATAATAATCGTGTTCACCGTCCCGCCAGACTAATCCCGGGTGTAATTTTTCACCATCTGCAAGCCACCATATTGCTGGCGATGCGGCCTCTCACGACGGTGATGTTCAACACAAGCTGGGATGTTGATCCGAGGATTGCAGTACAGCTGCAAATGGCATCACACCTCCGATTTGAAAGGCAATAAAATGAGCTTCTTCAGGAAGTCTGAGTCTGTACGAGAGGGGCGGCGGGCAGGAGGTGGACTTGGAATGAAAATGCCGGTGGTGTATCAGGATTATTGGGATCGATTGTCCAGAATATTTTTGGAGTCTTAGAAGTGGTGGTCTTGGAATGCCCTTGTGGCGTAGGTAGCTTTTCTTGCTATCTTGGAGTCTTCCCGACAAGTCGGTTTACCGGGTGCATGGGTGGCTGGTTGGGTGTCTGATTCTGTCACGATTCATCAGGCATTTCCAAAGAAAATGATGAAGGAAGTTGCGAAGCTTTTGGATTTGTTCCTCCATCCGCTTGATGAAGGTGAAGCTTTATTTGAGTTGGGTTGAAGATGAGATGAAATCGAAGGGGCACAGCGAAGTGCGAATGCAGGGGTTGCCAATTTCACTCATGTGATGAAAATAAATATCTGAGGTCCATCTCGGATGAAACAGGAGAGTACATCTCTAACGCGATTCACTTCGTAAACACAATTATACTCAGCACTACCTGAATGGTAGCAAGAAGTTCCAGATCACGATGACCAATAATCACATGATCAAATTGGAAGGTCCGCTTCTTTTTCTCCCTCGCTGGATACTTTGACTTGCTACGCTCTGCAAGTCTGGAAAGTGTGTGATGAAGGTTCACGATACGATTCTACCGGATGTAGGTTTCGGACAAAGGATTTTTTCATTATCTTTCCTCACATCTTTTGACGTTTTTTCTTGGGAGGTATTCTATCATCTTGCTTCGAGACCTCGATGTCATCTTCGAGCTCATGTTGCAATTGCTCCTCTGCGGCGACTTCCTCTTCTTCATTATCTTCCTTGCCGTCGTCTGAGTCGACTTCGCTGTCTTCATCTTCAGAGTCAAGACCAAAAGCTTCATCAACATCTCCAACTACATCATCAAGCTCAACACCAACGCCATCGCTGCCAAAGCCCTCAAACTCTGACTCGTGTCCTTCAGCTCCATCTTGAGTAGTAGAAGCGAGATCAGCAACTGTGTCAGCGATTGACTCATCATCTCTCTTTCTCTTCCTCCCCATCTCTCCTAATCTGCCTTCCCTACCCTCGACTCCCTTCTCTTCAGCCCCCTCAACCACTGGGGGTGGCGTGAACCAAGGAATCTTGCCTCGTAGAAAATCGTTCAAAACCATCTTAGCAACACCGTCAACATCTGGTTCGCCGCCATGAAGTAAACGGCCACCCTTCCTCGCTAAGAGCTCTAAGAACTCAATGTGGTTTTGGTAACCCTTAATTTGGTAGGTTCGCTCAATATGCTGCGGTTTTGTCTTTTCCAAGACAGCGGGAATGTATTGTTCTGGGTGCTCAACATTTTCAACTCGGACAACTCCTCGCAGTAAAATGTCCTGTGGAGTGTCTGTCGTGCTGGGAGGAACAACTCCTGGGCAGTCGATGAGGTATATTCGTTTCATGAGGGTAATATACTGCCAAATTTTTGTCTCGCCGGGAATGGGTGCGACCGTGCAGACTTTCTTCTTTCTGAGGGTGTTGATGATTGACGACTTTCCGGTATTAGGATATCCGATGAAGCCGACAGAGATTTGCTTGCGGTCGGAATGAAGAGATGAGAATTGGCGTAGGAGTTGGATGAGGGATCCTTTGCCGAAGGAGTTGGTAATCGAGGCATGGAAGGCAAGTGTAGGATAATCTTTCGAGAGGTATCTAACCCAAGAAGCCTGAAAGAAGTCGTCAGTAATTGCAAACTAAATTTGAAATTTCCGTATATGTATAAATCATTACTAAGAAAACCACTACAAGCTACCAACATGAGGGTAGAAGTGGCCTTCAACTCAAACGAAACATGCCTAAACTCTTTGCGACAGACTCCCCAAGACGGTGAGCTGTCTACTCATGATACAAGACCAAGAGCGGCGAGAATGGATTCAATCTACCAAAGTTGTAACAGACGGCCTTCCATGGCGAAGAGCACGAAAATGCAGAAGGAGCCTTGACTTAACGATGGAACAGGAAGAAAAATTGGTGGCTAGGGAAGGTATGGGCACTTACAGCAACACCGGTAGGTACCAAGTCGCACTTGTTCAGTACGAAAATAAGGTGCTTGTGGGGAGCTTCCTCCTTGATGTATTTCTCAACACTCCGACATCGTGTACCCAGAGGATCTCGAGCATCCAAAACATGTATGACAACATCCGATGAGTCGATAACCTTGTAGAGCTCGTTCCATATCCGCTTGCTTTGGCCTTTGCTGAAGATAGCTTCACGTGCACTGGTGATATGCCCATCGTCCGGAATTGCTGCCTCTCCAACTGCTTCGGCATCCGCTCCAGAGTTCCCACTTAACAATCTGGCCTGCTCGAGACGGTCGAGATATGTGTCGTGGCTCTTAACGCTGTGGTCTGCGAGATCCTCGAGGCTGCTGACTCCAATCTTGACTCGTTTTCTCTGTGCTTTCGGTCCAAAAACTTCTCCAAATGGCGATGCCTCGACCGTCATCTTTGCTTGATGTTCTTTAAGACCATTCTTCCCTTGCCCATCACGGATCAAACTCATCGGTAACTTGTTCGTCTTCAACAGAACACTGTAAGGATCTGAAGCTCGCTCGGCCATGGCTTCGCGGAACGAGTTCAAGGCATCTTGGCCAATAACTCGTGAATTGGTAAACCATTTCCGGTTCGGCTCAACACGGGCTTGAGGAATCTGACGGGACTGGTATGAAGCAGCTTGAGTGACTTCTCCTGCAGCGTTATGTCTCGCTTTTCCTTCTTTGAACATGTTCAAGGTCTTGACCTTCTTCGCCGAACGATAGAAGTTCTCTCCTTTGACCTTTACGTTCGCCATGCCATCTCCCACCTTGTTCTGACGAATCTTGCGATTCGCCTCCTTCTTTCCGGTTCCCATCTTTGCGGATGGTGCGCAATGCGCAGTTGTGATTTCGAAAGGTTGTGGATTTGGGAAGGGAAGGAGGCGGGCAAATAATTTTTTGATCAGTTGTGGCTTGATGCGCTAAAATTTCGCGCTAAAGATTTCTGAACCCGAGGATCAAGTCTCGAGAAGCTCATGCGACCTCTTCCCCTATCAGCGCATTCAAACCTGCGCAGGTCAATTCACATCATGCCTCCCTCAATATCAAGAGGTTCGTTGAGCTGCTTATCTCGATGCTCCACCTCCACGATCCCCCTCCGAACGTTCTCAACCTCCAATCCTCTATCCGCCATCGGACCAGTCAGTCCCAAGTTTATCGAAGTCCCGACCACTCCTCAACCCCAAGCAACTTTCAAGCAAGATATTAAAGGGCATATCCCTCCTCCCCGCGATGTCTTTCCCGCACGCGGGCCCAAGAAAACCAGCAAAACATTCATCCAGGCCACGACTCCTGAGCCGCAAGATCAGAAGCCCGCTCGAAACGAGTACGTTGCGTGGAAACGGCGAATCGCTGCGAACAGGCGAGAAAATCTCCGAGAAGGTCTCGTTAAGCTGTATGCCCGAAAAAGGATGCAGGAAGGCAATGTAGCGGCCCGGAGCAAGGTCAAGAAAGCAGATCGGGAACGACGGTTCAATGCCCCAGAGCGTGAGGACGAGCGGCTCACGAATCCGACAATCATGGCATCGAATAAGATTTTGCAGACAGGACCTGTGCCAGACCCTAATCGCGAGGTTCGACTGGCGGAGAAGATGGCACGGGTTCAGGCGAAGGAGGCAGCACGGGAGGAGGCACGGAGAGATGCATTACATACGCTGTATATGCATGCTCGTTCTTTCATCACGTCTGAAGAGCAATTGAATGCGGAGGTTGAACGGATCTTCGTCCCTCATCCTGATAGGACTATGGACAGCGATAGCATTTGGGACAGAGAAGGTGCCCCAATAACTGTCCAGGAGATGCTATCTGGTATCAACAATACACAGAAGGAGGCTGTAAACTACCACAAGGGACCGTACGAAATCACAGGAAAGCGGATGCATAGGATTGCAGAGGAGCTGACTGGTGGCAAGATGGATTGAGGATTTGTAAATAATGGTGTTAGAACATTGTACGAACATTCAACGCAGGGCCAAAGCCTCGATTCAAACTTCTACTCAACGACGAGTCTCGATTTCGTGCCAGTATGTCAGAATCTCCCGGAGGAGAGCCATAGGTATCCATCATCGCTAGTGTCTAAATACTGATCCTTATTATATTATAACCTTTCTCCATACCCTTGGAATTTGCTGGTCCTCGTTACTCCTTCAAACACTTAACTCCATATAGTACCATCAAGTGATAGGACATGAAAGATGCCAAATGCCAAGAGATTCAACATCTCACATCTCTGCAAGATCTCCTGTTTCTTGGACTCGGCTCAATTACAGCCACCACCTCGAAATCAAGTACAATGGTCTCCGAAACGATCTCAACGGCGCTAACCCCAACCCAACATTTTCATTCTTGACTTCCGGCATAGATCGACACGTCGAATCCTGCCAACCAGCATCTACTCGTGCCGGAGAAGAAGGGGTCGCCGCCGCTAACTCAGCGGGCAGCACCGCTGCTGGATGTACCGGCGATATAGGCGAAGCAAGCTCTCCCTCAAACGCCCTGTGCCCCTCTCTCCCTCGACTCCCCGAGTCCCTCGACTTCTTAGGCCTCGGTTCCAAATCCGCGAACCCCCATGGCGCGTTCTCCGCAAACGCCCCCCAGGACGCCACAGACGCCAGATGCGAGGACCCAGGAGCCGTGGCAAAAACCTCACCTCTTGGCCTTCCTCTCCTTGGCTGGTCTCTAAACAATTTGCTGAAATTGACGAAGTTAATCTTTGGTTGCGAGGGAATGTTGAGCTTTTCGGTTAGGATGGCTCGCTCTTTGACTTTGCGCCGCCGGAGCACGACCATGGTGAGGAGGATTGTGAAGGCGATTATTAGGAGGATGGGCGTTATTATTATGGCTGCAAGGGCACCTTGGGGGATTCCGGCTGCGTTTGAGGATGGCGGGGGAGTTTCGACGGAGAAGGTAGTAGGTATTAGAGTACTGGGAGTGGTGGTTGATGAGGTTATGCTGGATGTAGTCGACGTGCTTAGAGTACTGGACGCACTCGGCGGTCTTGAGGGGGTCTGTGAGGGGGAGTGTGGTCAGCAGTCATGGTCAAGATATCCTCTCCTACCAAAGTTTCTCTGCGGCGAAAGCGCCCTCCTATCACTAACCAATGGACATGTACCACATGGAAGGAGGAAGCATACCGGTGTCGCCATTCCCAGCAGTGCCCCAATACTGAACGATGGATCATTTATTCTTGCTACCGGTGTCACGATCCAATCCTGGTACACAGTACCATCCAGATCATCTATAAAAGGCTGCCTCGTCACGTTATTCACACTCAGCGCCTTCCCCCCTCCAAGCTCGTTCGGAGCAATGCAAAAACTCGTCAATCCGGCCTCCGTGATAGTCCACATCTGCCTCTGATCCATCGAAAAATTCTTGAGAAATGGAACATATCCTCCACTCGGACTCGCTGCGACATCCAGTTTCTTCGAGGCTCCAAGGAATTGACTTGACAAGAAGTATTGATTATTTCCGGTCGTGTTAAGGAGCTGCCATACCTGTTCAGAGAAGAGCCCGCTCTGCGTTATGTCTATTGCGCCTGTAGGAGGGTTCTCAACATCGAGGGAGAAGCCAGTCCCCAGTGCTACATTAGTTAGCCGGTAGAAGATATTAGAGTCGAAATTAGGAGTCATCTTAACCGGCAAGAATGGGGATGAAGCACAGATTGGGGGCTGCGGGGGACTTGTATGTTTGCCTTGCCCCTAGGGCAAAGCTATTCTGACTATGGCATTTATAGCGAGACATGGGTTGGAAAAATCTCGCCGTGTGGTGTGTAGATACAGGGTGGTGACCTATCTCCCGGCGAGGATGTGCTACAGCGGATAGGCAGCCTGTCCCAGTACATCGCGAGATGTCTTGGAGAGCCGTCTGCAGATATCACCTTCATTATACCATCCCAAACCTGTGGAGTTGCAAGACCCTGGACTGGGCTTCGTGGAGGAGATCGATCCGCCATAAGCCCTTGCCGGATATGTCCATGACTTATCATTCGAACCGTCTCGCTATCAGTGCGAATGCTTTGGCTACCTAGGCTATTCGTGACAGGCCAATTGAGCAGGGAACTCCCAGGAAGCTTATCGATAGAGTCGATCCGCTCAAATTGATCCCGAATGTCTACTTGAAGATCTGAGGCGCAAGGTGTATGAACGTACCGAAGAAGGCCTCGCTTAACATCGAGCCCCTGAATGTCCGTGCTCGCTTCATGCTTACCGAAGATTCTGCCACTGTCACTCCAGAGCCTAGCCCGTATGATTCGAAAGCAGGAGAGAGTTCGTTCGTGCACTGATCGTGAGAAGACCTTGCTCAGAGGATTTTCGCATGACTTCAACCTCTCATGTCAAACTGTCCGTCTTTTTGACAGCGGCTCGATTGGCCAATCGAATCTACTTCCATCGGTGGGTGAGTTGGGAATCGACGAGCTGCATCATAATGGCAACCTCGATGCGGCAGTGAATTGATTTGCTAGAACACAAATAAGACGGTGGAAGGTTTAATGGTGTTTTAATAGCATAATGGGATATACAACTACAGCGAGGACGGGCAACATCTCGTCTTGCCTAGGTCGACTTCACTTCGCGTATCGCGAAATGGTGAGACATATGGGGACTTCATCGCTCATGGTATAAACCTTCTAATTTCTTCTACTGTATCTATTTGCTTTCCATGTTACGTTACTTCATGGTCGATTCAATATCTTTATGTCAAACGCCATACTCTCCAAGCAGGAAGCACCCTACCTTTAGGATATGAGCTTTCTCAACCGATAACAAAAAAAAACCGAAATCTATACTTGAGTCTTCTCAATCTCATCACTCCCTTTCCTCTTCGCATATTTCTCAGCCGACCACTCCTGCCCAACCGCACTCTGCAGCAGTCCCCCAGAATGCGGCAAATGATCCCCATGCATCGATTTCAACGACATCTCGTGTTGCTCTTCATATCAACTTCAAGCCCAGAAGGATACTGAAATGTAAAGCTCTCTGAAGTAATACCTGTCATGATGAAGAGATAAGTGAATACGATACTGACGTGCCTGAAGTGGTCAGTTTCACAGCGTTCAAAAATACTTTGGTAGCAGGTATGGTATGGGATCTCAACTGTTCTTCCTTGAAATGAAGTATGATACTCATCTTCTATCGTTTCCGCATTTAATGTCTTAAATTCTTGGGTTTTTAAAGACCTCCCATACAAACTCCATTCTCAAAGACAGTTTGGAACTACAGAATATTTCACTTGGCTTCTAGGTCGCGAATTCAAAGATACTCTAGTCTGAAAGATATTTTGAGATTAAGAGACAAATGGACACTCGATCTTGATTTATCGTTCCTGCTACACGTACGAATCTGCGGTCCAAAGTTACTCAAGTATCTGAGATATTTTGAGATTCACAGATACTTTGAGATCCATAGGTATTTTAGGGTCACAGCTATTCTATCGAATCGAGGCGCCCAATTTACTCAGAAATCTGAGATATTTTAAAAGGTCGAAGTGCTCATCTGCTGTATTGTTCGTCTGCCTATATACACTTGATCTGATTTCTTGTCTTTAGAACAAATACAGGCTCCCCAAATTTACTCATGTATCCGAGATATTTTGAATCCCCAGACATCCACCTATGCTATCTACTGCCCCCAGTAATCCTTCCTCATGTCCGTATGGTACTTGTCCGTCCCTCGTGCATCAGATCGGCGGAGCCGTTTGGGTTGGGTAGGCGGTGGCTCTAGTGTCTCATGAAGAATACGAGAAACCTGGCGAATGCGACGGTTTCTCGATTCGTCCGATGCAGTACGCTGAGCCGTATTACTGCGAGCTCTCCATGTCGCCCGCTCCTGTGTGGTTCTCGCATCCTCGAATGCCCTATGCTCACGGTCCTCAGAGTCGTCAGTAGTAGATGATGCTGTAGCAAGCTGCCCCTGTCCTCCGGCGATGTCATGAGATGTGACACGAGTTGCAGTGCTCATCTCCTGAAAACTCCTATGTGCTTCCTCGTAGGCGATACCTTGACTTTCAGCCCGCCGAGCAGTCGCTCTCTCCTCATACCGGAGAATCTCTTCATCCGAAGCTTGTCGCTCGAGTGTGTGCTCACGGGCTGTTCTCTCACGTTGGCGTCTACTCTTCTCCTTCTCCGCAACTCTCTCACGCGCGACGGCAACAGCTCTGAAGCGTTGAATATTGTCCACGGTCTGGTTGGGGGTCTGAACAATCCATTAGCGTGTATTCACAATCTAGATGTTGTAGTGCTCGATATCTTACCTCTTGCTCTTGCATCTGCTGCTCGATAGCGCGAGTATTAGCAATCAATTGACTTGCCATGCCACTGCGTCGCAACTCCATATCGTCTGAACCTTGCAAGCGTTCAAGCTTTCGTCGGTTAACAGTATCAACTGTAGCTTGCTCGGAATCTCTTGCATGGTGAACTTCTCCGATATAATGAGTATCTCTGGCAGGATGAGCCAAAGAGACAGTAGACCGACGGCGTCGGAGAATTGGTGGTATTTGGATCTTTGTGCTGCGAGCAAGAGGTAGGGCGTTCTCATCGCTACCGTGCACTGCTCTTGATCCCTCGACGTTCGTGAGTGTCTCTCCTTGCGTTGTTGTAGAGCGATCTTGTGCGTGACCTGGGCTTGGTTCTCGAGTCTGAATGGCGAAGGATCCAAGATTCATAGGAGAATCCCGACTTGAATCAACGCTATTGGTGTTCATTCCGTCTGATGACACGTTTTCCCATCGAATTATAGGTGCCATGTTGGTTTGTGTATGTCGTTTGTGTATTCTGTGATTGGCGTCGCGTTGATGGTGTTGTGAGGATGAAGTTGAAGGTTTGGAGGAAGTCGAGTGAACAGTTTTTGAGATCCTTGTTGCGGCTTGACGTGCTGCGGCTTGGGTTGCTACAGGTCGACCCGGTGATCTTAGGGTTTGAGCCCCTTTATTTATAGTTCGCGCCCCTGTTGATGCAGCGTCACCAGGTGTCGCCGTGCCAGAGCTCGTTGACACAAGCGACTCTTCATCGGTTAAAGCCCCCTGAGCATAGTGGCCCTGTATAAGTCCTTTGTGTTAGCTCATCTCTAAGTCCCCACGCACTACCATCTCAAAGCCTGACTCATGGCAGGAGTTCAGCCTCTGAGGACTTTCCGAGCTATCCGACATTTCAGAGAAACCTGACCATCTGACTTACCTTGTGACTTCCCAGACTCCTTTCAGCATATTTTTGTCGCTGCAGCTCCTCTCCATTCTCCTCATAGAACCTCACACTTGCGCTATCGTTTGGATGGATCTCAGGATCAAGTTCATTCAGGACTCCAACATCTTCTTCAAAGATGGTTTCCACAACGACTTCGGTCTCCTCTTCCTCCTGTTTGTGGTGAGGAAAATAAAGCTCTTTCAATAGCTTGGAGAGTCTATGGTCCAGGACTCTCGAGAGCATGGCGTTTGAAACAGAAGAAGGAATGGAGGAAGCAGAGCTCCCCGCTTCTTCGTAATGAATACTCCATAGTGGATGATTCACTGACGAGGTTGTGATATGTTGAAGCCCCTTGCTAAGCAAAATTGCCTCCAGGGCCAAAATGTTTTGTCTCAGCCCAGATCCTTCTTTCCACTTCGAGATCCTTCGGGTGCTCTCACAAGCGCCCTACCAAGGATCCGACATCAATGAGGTATTGTCAATTATCGCATCCAATTAAAACCGGCATCATTTGAAAGCTTCTCATCTGCTTTCACTAGACTTGCCGAGCGAGTCTACTCTCAAACCCTTGCAATCGATGCAATTACGAACCCGGTATCAGCTCGATGCGCCTTCTTCAAGGCAGCGATCTACTTCCGTACCGCAGACTTCTACCTCCATGGTAACCCTACTGACCCGAGGATCAACGAGTACTAAAAGAAGCAGACCGACGCTTTTGATCAAGCCATCGCATTGCTTAAATCCCAGGTAAGCGAGTGCTGCTGAAGGCCGATGGATTTGCTGTCCCCGCCATTTTTATGCTTCTTGGGCGGTGCCCAAGGGTACAAAGAAACCCACGCTGATCATGGGAAACAGATATGATGGCGCTTAAGAAGAGATGCTGCACATGAACGGCTTCTCGGCGCGTGAACGTGGCTACCATGTGACCACGTACGAAGGCCCGGGACAACCTTCTGTTGTTAGGGACCAAGAATTGGGATTCATTGCCAAGTGAGAGAAGGAGGTAGTTGTGGATTATCTCGAGACCAGAGATGATGTGGGAAAACAGAGAATTGGCTTGATCGGCGTCTCCATGGGAGGGTTCTTCTGTGTTCATGCAACGGCCTTTGAACACTGTCTCGTGGCGACGATGACCATTGATGGTTTGTACGATTTTGCCGAAGCTATCGCTATCCAAGTCGGTAATAGCCCAGAATCGAAGGAGATGCTCGCATTGGCGGAAAGGGGCAATGTTATTGTGGACGAGAAGTTGCGAGAGCTTCTCGGTGAGCCCAAGGTGTCATCGCCGTTGAAGTGGGGTGTTGAGCAAGGCCTGTGGAGTTTCCAGACAACTTCAGTAGAAAATTTTATTGCTCGAATGAGGCAGATGGCGCTCAAAGGGCTGGGAGAGCAGATCTCGTGCCCAGTGTGGGTAGGGTTGGCAGGAGACGACATGTTCTTTAAGGGGCAACCGGAGAAAGTTAAGGAAGAACTGGGCGAGAAAGCCGATCTGGTTGAACTGACCGCAGCAGATAGCACAGGCGAGCATTACCATATTAGTGCTGCTGTATTGATGAACCAGGTTGTGCTTCACTGGTTTGGTAGTATCATCTTCAAGAAGTAAATATTGAATTGGATGCGGGACTTGTTGTAATAATAGTCGCTTGATCCAAAAATCTCTCTGGGAAATTCTTTGAAGTTCGAAATGAAAAGATGCAAGGAAAGGTCGACTTTTAAATGATATGTTGATAGTCAACCTCAATGTTCCGGTGTGGGGCGGCCGAATCCAGATCACTTCAGTCGACACTCGATCACAGTTTGACTCCCAACCTTACCCCTCCAAATCTTGACCAACTTCAACCCAGCCGAGTTCAGTAGTTCTGAGAACTCCTTCTCCGAACGTTCCTTCCCGCCAATGATAAGCATACACAGATCCATCCAGTACACGGTCTTATCGATGCCTTCAGGCACATCTGGAACAACCATCTCGCCTATGAGAAGTCTGGAATCGGGCGCCATGGCATCAGCGATGTTTTTGAGAATCTTACGACACTCGTTGTTTTGCCAGTTGTGCATGATTCGCCGAAGATAGTATATTTGTGCATCTGCGAGACCAATCAGTCAGATGGTTCGATGTTGGCCCATGTTGAAAGACGAAGGAGGTAAGATTGGTTGATGTTGCCTAATGTCTGTTGAAAGACGAAGTTCATGAAAGTAACAGAACTTATAGATTATAATTAGAGGGAAAGGAAAGAATGCTCGGTGTCAACGAGGGAAGGAGCGAGCTGCTGCGGCTTTCCCCCAAACTTGAGTTTCTGCAACTCTTTGACGCCCGAGGATTGATTGCTGTTTGAAAACGAAGTTCGTGAAAATAATAGAATTTGAAGATTCTGACGTCAAGAAAGGGAATAACGTTCAGTGTCAACAAGGGAAGAGGCCGACCACTCCCCCTTCCGGCCAAAACCGAGTTCCAGCAGCTCTTTGATGTCCGAGACTCACAATCATGCCATTTTGCATGGATCCTTGAAGAACAAAACGCTAGTAAAGTAATGAGAATTCTTACTCTTGACGGGCTGTGGGTTGAAGAAGTCGATCTCCATCTTCTCCACCCCGGGCAGCTGCTCGTCCGGAATAGCGTCGAGAACCGCCTTCCGATCCTGCAGGATCACTCTCCCTTTCCCCATTTCTCCACCACCAGCTTCGATTTCTCGTTTGATTTGGAGCAAGCTTTGACCTCGTCCACCAGCAACGTCCACAATGAATACCCTTGAAGGATCTGCATCCATCGAGAGCAGAGAAGTGAACGGAAACATGCCGAGAACAGGTAATGCGTTTTCCTGCGTCGTCATGGCGATGTTGAATCTTTTCAAGCGGTCTGGATGAGCGAGCAGGAATTCATAGAATACAGTTCCTTCTGCGTCGTTGGCCCATGAGAATGGAGACCGCCTTGGATTGAAGATGGAGTCAGATTCATGAGTCGCCATATATTCAGGCATTCTGTAAGCCACAGGAGCGATCTCGTCGACACTGAATATCAGTCAATCGTTTGTTTACCTAAGAAGCATACTTGTCCATGTGGCTTACCATAGATCCCAGAACTCCACTTCTGGGGTATCGAGGTAGGCGAGAGAAAGGGGCGTATGAGCATATACGTCACTTCCTAATGCCCTTAAGATTCCAGTGGCGCTCAGAATTCTCATCAAGCGGACTGAGATGATAGAAATTAGCTTTTCTCGGTGCTTTGAGGAGAGGAGAAACATACCCAGAACTTCTTCATTCTTTCCAACACTTACCGCGAGCTCTTTTGCGGGAATGCCGCCTTCTCGAGGTATCTTTTGAAGCACGTCCATCTGACGCAGAGTCCGAACCGCGGAGGTTTCTGAATACTAAGACAAATACCACATTAGCTTCACTAAGTACCTCATATGCGGACAACTGCTGGAGAGCCTATCTCACGTTTGTGAGTTGTCGGAACATGGCCTCTTCTGGGCTTTCCAGTTGGTAGTGCAATGCTTGCACCCGGCCTAGTAAGTCCACACGGGCTACATGATCAGGCTGCTCGAAATTACCAGTATATGATTTGGCTGCTGCGAGCAGGGCTTCGATTGAGGCGATAAATTCTGTGTTGGACGGCATCGTCGATATGGCTGTGTTGATGAATTGGAAGAGATGGGCAACTTTTGCTTCCTGAGGAAGTCTTCGGTTGTACTGGGGGGTTCCTCTGGTACTTACATGCTTGTGTCCCTATCACTTCGCCCACTTTGCCAGAGTAGTACTAGAGATAAAGGAGGGGCAAACTTGGAAATTACTCACCTCATTGGCCAACTGTAAAGTCGTGCATGCAGGGTAATTCTCCAACCACTGCACTGCGCCCCTTTTGTACAGGAGTCCGAAGCGAAGCGGCGGCACAGCTCAATATAGTGTACACTGATGTAACATACAAAATATACAATTTCTACTCCAAAATCATAACAATGCTCCCACCTATAACACAAGCAAGAACCAACACTGTCAGAAATCCTGCTCCAACTTTATCGCCCGTCGTGACCTTTGAAGTAGTTATCGGACTAGTACTTGTAGTCCCCGCACCTGCATTTCCTTGACTCGTCCCCGTTCCCTTGACAGCACTTGCCCATCCGGGAACTTGGTCGACTAGATGGCTCTGCACGACTTCCAACACCGCCATCTGCTCACCAACGCCCAAACTCCCATCATTTGTTTCTGTCGTCCATTTCAGCCCACATTCTGTACCTCTGGTACCTCCGGTACAAGTCTTGACAGCCGCAGTAGCGGATGTAGAAAGTAATGCCATGATGCTGTCGTGAGTGAAAGGTGCCAATTCCGCGGTTGCAGCGAGCCATCGCGAGAAATATGCTTTGAAGGAGCGTTGATCAACGTTGCAAGTGCCCGATTCACATGGCTCGTACATGACACCGTCGGTGAAGAAGACTGTCGAGGCGTTAAGAAGGCCTGCGACACGTTCTTGCCAGAGGGCGCTGCCGTTTGTCTGCGATACTCATCAGTCCTTCTTCCTGTGTCAGAAGCGAACTTGACTCACATAGTTATACATAGCAGCACTCCCTAACAAGAAAATCCCCGCATTATATGTCCACGTATTATGGTCCTTCGCCGTACAATTATCCGCAATCTGTGTTCCATCAAAAACCTTGTATTCCGGCGACATCAATCCAACATTATACATCCAATCCCACGTCTTCACTGCCCAATCCGAGTACGTCGAGTTTCCCGTATATAGCGCTAATCTCGCAGCTAGATTGAAAAAGCATCCGTTTGAGATGCTATTCTTATAATTATACCCATTATTGAATGTGAAGATCTGCCACCGGAACCCTCCTCCGCAGTGCTCTGTATCGTACCGCACAACTTGTGTGTTGAAGACTCCTTGCGCGAGAGCTAGCCAGCCAGGTTGGTTGTCGGGAGGATCTTGGAATTTTGTTTCTGCGGCTGTCATGGCTGCCATACCCCAGAAACCTTGGTCGTCGTTTCCTTCGGTTTTGGTCTGATTGAGGGGCATGAAATCCGCATCGTCGCCGGCTTGGTGAAGGAGCGCTTGTTGGGTGATATCGTTATATGTTGTATCGCCTGTATAATACCAGTAGTTGATCATCGTGCCGAACCTGTCATTAAATATATCAGCGAAGGAAAGAAAATGGAAGTATTTCGCAGACGCACATAGCACCAGCTTCCCACCAGTAATAAGGGTCTGGTAAATTTCCAGGCGTATCTCCGGTATTGTTTCCGGTATAATAACTCATTAGGTCGTATGCCACTGTGCTCGCCGCCTTCTTGATCGAGTCGGTAGACGTCAGATCCAGAATAATAGCAGCCTCTGTTCCTTGACCGGCAAGCATGCAGAGAAGAGTCCCCGCACTCGCGACTGAGGAACTCAACCTCATGATGTCGGTTTAGCGGTCTGATTATTCGAGGGAAATATGCAGTTGAATGGAAAGGAAAATCCCGTATGAGCAGAGAGAGTATCTCCAACGAGCGACGAGACTCCCAAACTA
The DNA here is from genome assembly GCA_001625345.1 of Cairneyella variabilis. Taxonomy (NCBI): domain Eukaryota; kingdom Fungi; phylum Ascomycota; class Leotiomycetes; order Helotiales; genus Cairneyella; species Cairneyella variabilis. The sequence continues at coordinate 48,636 of AYLM01002856.1, read as the reverse complement.
TGCGTCTAAGAAAATGAGAGAAAATGCAGTTCGAGTAATATTCGATAGCGACAGCAATAAAGACAGAAGAGAAAGAATCCACAAACACCTCAAAAAGAATATAGCAAGGGCTGGAAAGTCCGGAGACACGACCTCGCTGCCAAGCTGAGGCCTGCGGAGCACAGCCATGATCACTTGTCTCCAATCCTCGCGCCCAGGCGACGGAGCGTCTTTATAAAATGGCATTATTGCGCGTATGCCAATTTCTCAGGGGCGATGTGATGATGCCCAGAGTCTTGGATGCTAGAATCATAGGATGAAAGGTGCTGGGTGCATTATTTGTGGGTTGCCAAGGGCTCGGAGATGGCTGCGAGACAGCGAAGAACATTGGCATGGTTTGCTGGGATTTGACCGGTACGAGGAATATGAGAACGGATTGGAGTCATGGTGGCGGCGGTAAGTCATCTCGACACCTGGATAACGCTCCTGACGATAACGTTCCTTGAAGATGCAAGAGGAAAGTGAATCTGAAGGTGCGCTGATGGATGAGGAAGCAAGTAATGAGTGAGAATATATTGAAGTTCGGACGGCTTGCATCCTAGGCGAAACGCTACTAAAACCCCCGGCGCACGTGATTGATCCGCAATTCTGAATATCATTCTTGGGGAAGAAACGGTTCCGAGCTCCGATCAGCAGAGATTTTCGGAATTAGACATGTCGCTTGCGAGAACAAAGCTGCTGGTTATCATAGGTGTGTGGTTCGAGTAAGGGCCTCGCTTAGCATCTCATTTCAGAAAGGGGTTAAGGGTCGGCAACAAATATGAATATTGGATATTTCTCGCATTGACCTTGTATTAATTCATAAATATCAAAACGCAAAATAGTCTATTTGACTTCCTAGATAATCATTCAATCATTCAACGTCAATTATTAAATATCCCATTTCACCCCATACCACTCCACGCCTCTTGCCTGCCTCTTCTTACAAGCTGTCTCACCATTCGCGACGAACGCATTTGGCCCAGATATATACACCCACGTCAAAGGTGATGGCGTTGGTAGGGGATGGCTTTGCATCTTCTGCTAGTATCTTATCCAAGGTGGTTCCCACTTGAAGTCTGCTTCGGCCGCTGCCTGCCAAATGAACTCTCGCTTCGAGGTTTGAGGTTGGGGTGCCTGAAATTAATGATCAGCCAAAGAGTATTTACCAAAAAGAAGGGAAGACATACTTCGTAACTCAGGCAGGTCAATATAGATGTCCTCTCTGACACTCCAAATAACAGTGCATCTCGTCCATATTCGACTCCCTCCAAAATGATTCATGGAGCAGTCGCCATTGTTGTATTTGTGGCCATCATGTTCGCATCCATCCGTACATTGCATAGGGAGATATTTTAGTGCCATCTTTGATACTGATAGCAGATTGTCTCTCGAGCTCCTTGAAAGCACCCGACATGGCCAACTCGCCACTGACTCCAGTGCCAGCGACAAGACATACGACAGTTCTGTATCGACTCGGATCAGCTGGAGTGGAATATGGGCCTTCAAGTCGCAACGATATTGCCACATCATTACGATAGCGTGCTGGTATGCGGTCTACGCCATGTTCGTCTGCTTCGAGAATCGTCGACACAGAGCCTCAGTTGCTCTCATCCTCAGTGGCTAAGCCAGGTAACTTATTTGTCCACCGTGATGTTGGTCTCCGTCGTCTCATTTGTCTCAGAATGCCGAACACTGCTGGAGCAAAGCCACGCTTGGCTACTGGAGTAATGATCTCCGGTGACGCTCCTCGCTTCCTGAACAGAAATTGAATATCGATATCATCCTTCGCGGCGTTGGTGACAGCATTCTGGGAGGCGAGATGGGTGACAGTCGTGAAAGGATGTAACTCGCGAGCAGAAGATTCGGAATGGTGGATATAGAAATGTGCCAAGGGGGACTTGGAAGCACAGCCATCGAGTCGATGGCGGGTAGAGGAACAGATAGGCTTTAATTCAGTCAGCGATGTTATTACTGAGGCAGCAAATGGGTGAGATTCACAAACACCATCCCTTGCCTAAAGCGGTAATCTTACTATCGAACGGTGCCTAGAGCTCGTAAAACCTCATGCCCCAATCGAGTAGCAACATCGACAGTCCTAGTGCTGTACAGTAAAACATTGTACTAGCATGGAGACAGATGATGACAACAGCGGCAATGCTCAGGAGGTGGGGTGAAGTAAAATAGATTGAAGTGTCAATTTCGAATGTATAAAAGCGTCGTAACAAATATCAGGAGCGCGATGAAGCCAGTGACAGATCCATTGAAGATCAGCGATGCCCTCCAGATGTCTAGACTGGATGTGTTGCCAGGCCAAGTTTCCCTGTAGAGGTATGTCGGATTGAGGACTGGGTAAACTCGTCGCAGAGCATCAGGCAGTGCGTTGAAGACTGGGACTCATGGGACGTAGAGCAGTCCATGAATGATCACCAATGTAAACAGTGTGTATGCCGTGAACATACGGAATGTTAGTGTGGTCGCCACGGAGATCTTGAAGAAAGATGCCAGAGCACTGTGTCGAGATAGGAAGCACTGCCATTCCCATTGTGACATCGCCCATATGGCCAGTCAACGCACTCGCAGCGAGCCTTTTGCTGTCATCAAGCATTCACCTACAATGCCACCCCGCGTTAAGTAGTCATTCAGGCGGATCCACCAGATACCAACGATGATGTCGTATAGAGAGATGATCCAGAGTAGTATTAGCAGCCCGCCGGCTGTCAAGTGCTTTCTGATCAGTGGAATCCGTCGCTCGAGGAGGGAATTTCGAACCGCTTTCTGCATCCATGGCTGAAATGCTCGAAGAGAAAGAAGGGTCACAGATATTCCAACATAGCAATACCATATGACGACATATAGTCTTGCTTGGTAAGGGAACAGCCATTCTCCGCAGGTGCCTGCGTAGCAGTGGTGATCCGAACGAAAGGTACGGCCTATAGACAGGGCAAACATCAACGAAAGGCTTCCCGCCAGCGACCAAAAGGCATGTTCGAGGGGTAATTCGAGTCATTTCGAGGAATGCCAAAGATACAGATCAGGAACACGGAGCAGGGGATGGAAAGCGACAGTGAGAAAAGCTGTTGTTGGTGATAACCATTTTCAGGCTTGATTCAGCGATGACCCGTTCTGATCGAGAGGAGGCAGCTGCGCTTGCACTTTGCTTATTCGGTGACGAACTAACTCTCAGCTCTGGCTAAGATATCGCGACGCCTTCATGGAGGGATGTTCAAATAACAAAACTCATCCACAGCTGCTAGCACATTATTAACAAAGGTATGCTTCCATAATTGAGTCCAGTATCTGAAAATCCTCAACTCTGAGCCATGCGCAGTCCCCTATTGCATGTCGCCAAAGACTAGGAAACAGACATTCCCGGGGTAGTGCACCCCGGTAACAGAAAAGCCGAATGATTACCTCAAGAACTAGAATAGGGCACGGGAACAATATCCTTAAATGTTTGATGGAGGCGGTGCATTACTACGTACCTGGGATGGTGGGTGGCAGTCCTCCCACGTGCTGAGATACGACAACTAGCCCCGGCATTGAGTCCCGAGAACTTTCAGAGGACATCCATTCCCATTAATTGGATGAAAATAAGTAAGGACAATCATTGAGACATTTTTAAAAGACTGTTTTGGAAAGCATGCAGAAGGTGGCTGGATGGCTATGGATGAGTTCCGACGAAAGAGGGAAAGTTTGATGAGGATGGATGGGTTCACCTGGTTTAAGTTTGGTTGCTTACATAATATACACCCTTTTTTAGCCCCGCTCAAACCCAGAAGAGTAGGTATCTGGAGGATAAATTATCCTGGTGGAAGAATCTTCAACAGGAGAAACGTCCATAGACTTGAGGTATTCATGGACGGGAGATATCCACAGACATGAGGAACTCTATGTAAATTTTTTGTCATGCCGGTCCCGTTTCAGTCTCGGGAAGTGAGCTGCGGTTGCTTTACCTGAGCCGAGGGAGAGCAAAACCTGAGCGAGCTGAGCATCCTGAGCACGAGTCATCATAAGCGCGGGTCCCATTTTGGCGCCGTGCGCCACGGCTATAGTTTCCGAGCCGAGTTTGCCAGGGTACCACGTTCTGCACCCTGCACCCCTCCTGAGGGCCAATTTTGGAACCTCAATGGGATTACCATACAGAACCCTCCTCCATGAGTCATGACCAGAAGCGAGCCCTTGACCTAGTCTTCTTCTGGCATACAACTTCCAATGCGAGCTTGGTGGCCGTCTCGCATCTTGATCATTATATCGGTTTCCACAATGCCTGGTTATTTTTCGAATTGCTCTTCCGGACCGCCAACAGCATGGAGCGAATCAGATGTCATGGTTTCAGTAACAAGTCAGAAGTTAGATGGAAGACTTTGAGGAGTTCCTTGGAATTCTGGGCTCATGGTCGACAGACTCAACTGATCTTCTGGGACGGAGGCCGTTTTTGAAATTTGTAGTCAAAGAAACAAAGAATGTAACTGTAATATTACGAGCTGTTTAGAGAGCTGAACTGACGCGAAGGAATAGATATTGAACATGAGAGATGGAAGAACCTGTAGGCCTGTACTTGTACAAGTTCTCCGGGTAACTCACGGCAGAGAATATCCTGCGCCGGCTAAACCTCTCGAAATGGGAAAGAGGATGCGAGATTCCGCCTGGTTAATCAATCGGACAGAGTCTGGCCCCAATACCGGCTGCTACTTTGTACAAAGGTTTCTCTACCGATGTCAACTTCGGCCCGTCTTGGATTCGGATTCGGATCCGGTGTTCGGCACAAAAATCTATTCATCACCGTTGGCTTTGCGCCAGCCACTAGTTTTTAAGCCACCAGCTCTGCGGGGGATGACGCTGCGGTTGAGTGGGTGCCACTTTTACTTGGCGCGAACAGTGTTTCCTTCCAACAAGGCCCACTAGAAAATTCTTACCCCTTGGTCTAGAACAGCATGCAAGTGGTATTCCCACTGTATTTATGAATTAGAAGAAAGTTTAGACAGTTAAGAACTGAATCAAGCACAGTTGCAAGCCCACCACGTTTTACGTACCCTTCGCATGATCCTTCATGAGCCAAATTAACATCTGGCAGAACTTGCGAGGCCCGCGTTTTCTATCGGAAAATCAAAATTGGTCGACAGACGCTAAATGCGAGCGGCTCCTGAATATTACGGGGTCATCAATGTATAGAGTCGAAGGCCATACCCGGCATAGTTATGTCTGTTCTACCAGCTTTCTTGTATGAATTTGCGCCTGTTCTATGGACAGCCAAAAGTCAGAAGCTACGAATAGAGCGTGGAACTGAATCCGCACCAAAATCGGTTCCATGTTGAATTAATACAACATAAATGATCTTAGATAATTAGCTCTAGTCGTGGCACCTCTATCCCGAGTCACAAGAGTTAGAACTCAGCTATTGCTGCTGTCTGTGCTCTGATTCCACGTAACTCTCCATCTCCAGGAGAAGAACAATATCCCTCTAAATAATTGAAGTAGTTAACTCGATGCTTTCGAACCTACCTATACCGGTTCTGGATCTTGAAGACCTTATGCTCGATCGCTGCTACTACAATTACCGATAGTACGTATACGTTACTCGATAAATTCACACCCAAAATAGCTAAAAGTCACCTATTTTACCTTGGAAAATGCTTATATATTTAGCGAATATGTTAAGCCAAAGGCTTAAAGCTTATCTGTTCGATAGTTACTCTATAATGTTACTAATTTAAGACATATATAAATAATAGCGTAGTAAAAGTTTTAGTATTGAAAAAAAAAAAAAATAGGAGGAATCTATAATTTTACACTTAAATTCGCTTTAATTTATTTATCGCGACTTTCTTGCCTTAGGATTGTCTATAGCTTTAATAAAAATTTGGGCTACAGTTGTAATGCGATCACGCTGAGTTTTAATGCAAATAAGCGGGGAAAAGCAAACTTGTTCTCTAGTACTGTATAATCTTAAGGTGGATATGACTCTTCAAAGTGACGATTTCGAAGATGAGCTTGCTCTATAGGTCGATGCGAAACTCTTCTGTCTAGATTGCGAGACTCTTCCTCGATTTATGGCTTCAAGCTACGCAAGAAAATGGTAACACCTCGTATGACCTAAATGGTAGTTAGAAGGCGCTGAAACATGGCGCGAACCCGGCGACGCTACTCGTCCTGTCAGAAGCGGAATGTTGTAGCCCGGGCCAAATTGCTTCTTGAACTTTGACGCCATCTGGTGTGCGTTGGCCGCCCGATACTTCAGCGCTAGCACCACTGGTCGTGCGGGGTGGTAGATAAGATTCCGACTGGAGAGCCATCCCCCTGGTCCTCCACAAGAGGCGCATTCAAATAGGTCGGGGTCTTCCAATCCTCAATCATCGCATACCTTGATGTTATGGCCAAGATCGAGCTTTACACAATATTGGGCTCCATTGTCACCAACTTCGCACCATCACGAGCATCTAATGTTCTGATCCAGGGACTGCGATGAAATTTCTTGTATCATTGCTCCATTCAACTACGAATATCCAGAATTCTGATCTCTCGATCCACAGGTAACTAAGCGAGCCACAATCCTAGGCTTCCCTCCCCTTTCCTCCGAGTGTGGCTTCCTCGCGCGGAAGCCGGGTGTGTCCCAGATAGGACGCATGCTGGAATATTCCGCATAGACACGGCTTGGCATGGTGGCTATGATACGCCAGGCTTTTGGCCCCAGATAATTTCATCTTTACCGTCATCACGCTTCGGGCGCCACAAGTATGCATTAGCTAGACGATAATTTTGGATAAGGTCCCTACTTCACGCCTTCGGTTTCATCCGAACATAATAACCTGTGCAAATCCCACAATGAAAAGTTTGGGCGTTTTTGTACCAGCACTGAGATGCGTTGAAAGCTGCATATCCACGTCTATTTCTTCTGCTTTCGTCGGCAGGCGGCCTTGACCCGCGACTGCGATATTGAATGCTATTTCCTTTTTCCACTTTGAATCGAGATCCCGTGTTTCAAATTCAGCCCTGTCATCCCTTGTGTGTGAATGGAGGATATATGGTCCACGACATAGTAGCTGCAACTGCATCATACTTCATCTTTTAATCTTGTTCCAGCTTTCACTTAAAGGATTCGAGACTATGCAGGACAAAAGGCCCGTGATAATCGGATTGAATAGTGTCCTGATGGTACTTTCAACCACCGCTATTGCTACAAGGCTCCTCACCCGTGCCTTACTCGTCAAACACCTTGGATGGGATGATGGTTTGCGCCCTGGACAGAATCCCATTAATACAAAGTAATACTAAGTTATCCAGTTCTTATCACGATCGCGCTCATTCTAGCTTTAGGACTTTCGTCTCTTTATATGCTCTGTGAGTTATATTAAATCAATAGCTCTAATGCGCTCGTTACTAATATAAAGCAGCAACAAAATATGGAGAGGGACTCCATTTTCAATACCTAGAGTCTCAGAATGTGCCAGCATACACCCTAGTCTTGCTGTTAGAAGGAGTATGATTTTCCATATCTCATGCTATTGGCAGGCCAATGCTAACCAGCTAGCAGTCTTTTTATGCCTTGTGTCAGATGTTTATCAAACTATCTTACCTCACGTTTTACCTTCGACTCGCGCCTACCACCATCTATCGAGTAGTTTTATACATCTCAATGGCATCGGTCTCCGCCTTCGGAATTTCCACTTCAATCGCGTCTATGCTATTATGCATACCATTCCAGAAGCTTTGGCAGCCAGACATCCCCGGCAACTGTATTAATGTCTATCCCTTTTACATTTCTTCGACAACTTTAAATATGGTCTTTGATCTTGCCATATATATTCTTCCAATTCCCATTCTGTGGCGTCTACATCGTAAGGAAATTGATACTTGGAATGAGCATTCAATAACGTCTGATAGTACCAATAAGACAGCGGATAGGCTTGACTTGCGTGTTTGGCCTTGGGTTGATGTAAGTGTCAATCCGGGAAGATTACAAGACTAGTCTACGATGGAGCTAAGTGCTAGCAGTGTCCTGATTGCGAGTATTGTCCGCTTAGAAGCCCTGATTAATTTGCTATCCTCTTCTGCCTGTTCGTCCTCATCCTTCACCAGATCATTTTCAAATACTAACGGCGCGAGCAGACGAAAGCGATAACACTTGTAAGAAAGCTGAAGTTCTAGATTGGAACCCCTACTAACGTATATATAGGGAATACGGTATACAAGCTATGTCTGCATACTCCTCTGTTACACTTCTAAATTAATTTTAGGTCGACTCTATAAATTGGTCAGCTGTGGAGGTCCATCTCGGTCTTCTGCTCTCTTGTACAGCCGCATTCAAGGTGTTGATTCAGAAATACCTTCCAGGTTTCCTGGGGAGTCTCCGTTCAACGGATCGTACCCAATTTCAAAATCGATACATTGTCAGCACTCATGATGGAGGTCACGCATTTCAGTCCCCCGCCCACTATCAGCCGAACTCGGGGGCTGCCGCTCCAGCCAAGGGTACCGAGGTTGATATGACCGGAAGTCAAGAACATATCATTGCTGATTTGGAGATGGCCGACTTTGAGCCGACAGACTCCATACATTCGCCATCGAAAGCGAGTACGGATGTCGTCTCGAGTTGAGGGTGGGCAATTGCCTCCATGAAGATTCTGCAACGGCCCAGGGCCTACACATGGGATTTTAGGGCGATTTGTATGGAATTGCGAGAACTACCGGAAGGAAAGCAAGCATCGAAAGGGAAGATGACAGCATCTTTTGTAACTCTATATTTCGTTGTCTACTGAAGTCGACGAATTTAAAATGTCACTAATTTCTTTCGGAATTGGGAGACCTACTTTGGTTGCGACATCTTATTGTGTACCCGTCCTAACAACATTCCACTTCTCGACGAAGGGGTGCTATATCAGCGTTGCTCCTAACGGTTCATAATACGTTTCGACTTCATAACTACACTATCCCTCACACTTGCCCGCGAAACGCGTTTCAGCCCCTCCTTATATATTATATACCTGTGTGCCTTATTGCCTTCTTTCTTAGCATATATCTAAGACTCGTGTCCTAGAGCGTTTGATATAAGAGAACGCTACGTCAGACCAGGTGTGATTAGCTAAGAAAAGCGAAGGTAAAATCACATGACGAGATGCTCAGGCTGCTCAGGCTGCTCAGGTGAGCTGGCTGATTAGCGCCTGAGTAAGAGTCGGCAAGCTGACTAACCGAATGCGACACTCAAGAGAGAAAGAGTTGGTTGAAAATACCTAGGCATCCATAGATAGAGTGGCCTGTGGTTTGCAAGTTTCCAATTAACTTCATTAGTACCATTTAGTCCCGACTAGCAGAAATGACTACTGTCGGATATTTCAGTACCAGAACGGTATTTTTACCCCTTATTTTAGTGCCACGCAAGTACTACCCCTTTCGGCTAGCTAGGACTTCTTTTCTTAGGTCTCATAGACTGGGATTATCACTATATATACTAGTCAATCTTTCTATAGAAATGCAGACATCTTTCCCTACGCATTTTTCAACATTCAGCAATCACGTGACTATCTGCTCGATAACTGCGCTCCGTTCTATGGTCTGAGGACTGCCGTCAGTGTGCAGAGTTTAAAACTGGCCAAGTTCAAGCGTACCGTATTATCGACGACACTGTCTAGAGCACAGATATGGGGTTTCAATAGATGTGAATGAACTGTAATTGTGAGATGCTCATGATCTTGAGACATCCATAGTTGTGAAACATGTATAGAAGTGAGGTTTTGCCGAGAATTTATAATTACTGAAATGTAAGAAATACCGAATCCACAATTAGAATTATGTTAAGGTGATGGTTATGAAATCAGATCTTCGCCCACCGTCCACATAAATATCTCCAGTATATAAGCATCTCAAGTTAATGAATATGTCGAGTTTTTCTTAGGTTCGTGAGGACCTTAAGTTTCCGAAGATCTCAAGCCCAGCTGGTGTGCCAGTTTTTGAGCGTCTCAATCTTATGAGTATCTCAGTTTAGAAGTAACCTAAGGTTATGTCGATGAGTTTTGCAAGTTCTTGAGTCTCTCAGCTTCGGGAGTACTGTAAGTTTATGAGTTCCTTAGGTATATGGATGCCTTAAGTACGTAAGTATCTCAAGTTAATTTTAACTTCCCAACCCAACATATCGCGTTAGTTATCATCATATATATTAGAACTAAGACAGGGAGTATCTCAAGTGTCGTGAGCGTCTTAAGTTAGTGAGTCACTCAAGTACGTGAGCTTCTCAAGGTCATAAGAATCTCATGTTTATAGGACATACATACTGCAAGGTGCAACGTTTGTTTGAATTGATGAGCTAAAGTACAGCAAAATGTGTGAAGAGCAACGCCTCAGTACCTTTTTGATCAACCATGCCTGCTATGCCGCCACCTTATGTTAATAACGTTAACCCTATCTAATCTATGATAGTCTTGATGAACGTAAAAGAGAATGAGCACCAATAGGATCAAAGCGTACTTGACAAGCAAGAACGATGCACTCTTAACTACGTCCTTCTTTGGAGATGGGACTGGGCGAGGGTTGCCATGCATGTCACTGGGATTGAAACACCACATTCCAGAGTGACGACCCGAGATAGCGTAGTCGACAATGTATCTAGCGAAAGGGGAGATCTTGGGAAACGCACGCTTCTCGCCGTCCAGAACGAAGTTGCGGTCTTGACAACCCATGACGAATGGAGCAACCCTAGACATGCATGGTCAGTATTTGTAATTCTGATCCGGACAGGTAGGCCTTACTTGAAAATATCACTATGCTTCTCTGCCTCCTTCCACAAACGACCGTCAATAGCCTGCAGGATCTTGGATGGGATACGATCGTGAAGGCTCAGAATTGCCTCGATCTCTGCGTGGCAATGCTTCTCAAAGACTTCGGCGAAGCCATCGATGATTGTACGCAACTCGTGACCGTTAAGAGACTCCACCCGGGTATTCTCAGCGTATCGACGGAGTGCCTCGAGTCCCTCGTCGGACTTTCGATGTTCTTCGACGCATTCCTTCATGAGGCCGATGGTATGGGCAGATTTCTCGATCGCCGGAAAGTAGTGGATCTCCTCATGAAGCTGATGATGATGAATGAATTCATAGATGACGCAGCAGTATGCTAGAAATTCTCCTGCCTCCTCTGTACCAGGAACAACGTGGAGTGCATGCTGATAGACTGAATTCAAAGCGCGGAAGAACGTGTTATGGGTCTGGGCCATGTTTCTAGCGTTCTTGATGCAGTAGTGAGATAGTCCCTTCAACTTCGATGCGCCGGTGTCGTGGATTAACCGAAATGGAGTCTCTGGCCTACATATCATTAGATGAAACTCACGAAATAGAAGCAGGAAACTTACCATGATGGGTTACGCCCGCCGATTCTGATCGGTCCATGATTCTCCGGTCTCAAGTACCACTCGACTGCTCCCTTAACCGCATCATCTTGACAACTGTATGGTTGGTTTTCCCAAGGCCTGAAACCCAACCGCTCGCGTGCCTTCTTGATGGAGTATGTACGAGTGAACAGAACAAACTCCATTCGTTCCAGGATTAGGTCTTCTGGCCGGTTCCTGCCCAAGCTTGTTGCCCAGGTATAAAACTCCGCGAAGTGAGCCATGAACAACACAAGCTTTGGAGGAATCATCCAAACGCTGGACATAGGCGTGTTGTCTCCAGTGAGGGTCCAATACTTTCTGAAGAAAGTCAAGGGCAAAGCTGGTTGGTCGTCTGTAATATTAAACGCCTCGCCCTCCACTTTTGGAGAATCGGGATCAACAATGTTAGCGAGAAGGCCCTTTGCAGCGAGGATCTCAAGTCTCGCCACATGTCCAACATACACGACGTCCATGTCGATGTCATTATATCCCATCCAGATATTTGTTTGTCCGTTTTCAAGAGCCTTGATCACCGGTGGCATCATCTGTCCATCTCCTGGTCCGTATAGAGCTGTTGGTCGGATGGTACAGGTTCGAATGCCATTATTTCCATTAGCCTCGAGTGTAAGCTTGTCACCGAGGGCCTTTGCGACATGATAAGGGTCCCCCTTTTGCCTTACTGGTACAGCTAGGGTTGGGTATGTCTCGTCGGCATGGTCATAGCCATGTCCAGAGCCCGCGATGATAGGCCCTGAAGAGGTGTAGACAAAGGCTTGAACGGTACCAATCTCCGCAGCTGCATTGAGAAGATTACGAGTACCGTCAATGTTGATTTTGTAGATCTGAGGAACACCAACATGGTCTCTGTATGCATGGGGAGAGGCTGTGTTGACGATAACCTTAGGCTTGACCTGAGCAATAACGTGATAGCAATGCTTAGGGTTGGTAATATCCCCAATATGGTAGGTGACTCCTGGGAACCGATTCTGGAATGGGGACCGAGCCATAACAGCGATTGAGGTACAGGAGGGCTCATTAAGCAGATGTTGAACGACGTGATGACCGAGGAAGCCACAGCCACCAACAACTAGGACTGCTCCGAGGTCGAGAGGGGAAACTTCTCTGATGTCAGATACAGTGGAGAGAGTAGTATGAGTATCCGAAAGGACCAACGAAGTCCGCTGTGACTGCGACATGCTGGGATAGTCAGAGTCAGACATCGTGACGTGCTTTCTTGTTGCACTGTTTTGCGGCCAAGTGTTCGAGAACTCAGACAGCGTAAGTGAAATAGGGTGAGAAGAGTCAAAGGTAACAAGCCTCCTGATACCCTAAACTCTTGCTAATTTTAGGTCTCGGAGTAGAGCGGAATGTTTTGTGGAGAAGATGACACTGAGGAAAGAAGACTGAAGATGAGAAGAAGGGAAAAAAGAAGATGGGTAGGTGAGTCGAGATAGAGAACTTGAACGGCAGGAGGTCATAAGACGAGTCACCGCTCAAGAAAGCATGGTTATGATTCACAAACGGTCTGGTGGTGGGAACTGAGCCAATAGAATCTTATGGAGGGGAATTTGACATGCTGCATTCGGAAGCCACCATGACCCTGGCCGTGTCGATGGTCCCAGAAGTGGCACGGGTAACACAGATCTCAATAAGACCACAGTTCACGTTTCCTCGACGATCTGTCCAACGCGAAAACTCGCCTATATATCTATCATCTGCAGGAACCCATATCACCGAAAGAATGTTTGCTATTCTTCTTCTTCTTCTTTGCCGAGGTGAGTTCTTGTTAAGTTGTGGAGAGCAGTCACGCAACACCGGGCCATAGAAGTAGAACAGCGCGTGAACTTAATGTCTATTACCGGCAAAAAGGCAACAGCAATACCGAAGGACTTCAGCGATGACTTTTGAAACGTTTCTGCGCACAAATGTTACTTGCCTCTTCGAGATCGACGAGTATAGTAGAAGTGCCGGCCAACATGGCATTGCGGTCTCGTCACTGCCAAACAATGCTTAGATAATTACGACACTTCGAATTTTTATACCTTGGAGGCTTCTTCTTAAGCATAGCGATGTCACTTTAGAATCGTTCATTGCGATCAATAGCTACTGCGAAGTATTCAGATACAGCTACCCGCGCAAGTCAATACTACCAGTCCGAGTGTGCTTGGAAGCAAAGATGTTTTTGGATGCCCATATCTCTCTTAACGAAACGCATAGGAACCTCTGCCTCGCCAGGAAGTTAAACGGTAATCCCAACACTCAGTTTGTTCTCCAGTGTCGACCGAGCATCTTCTGCAGACTCAGCAAGTTCCACCGAGTATTGGATGAGAATGACCGTCAAGACCTCAATTTCAGCAAACTTGTGACCCGTGCAACCTCTAGCCCCATCACTGGAGGGTATGTATACGCCTCTCGTGGGAGAGAAGAGATCAGACGAGAGGAACCAGCGAGATGGGACAAAATCCTCCAATTCTTCGACATCAGACGATAATGGTTGTGGCAGACCCGTTAGGCCAATATTTCGGATGGCAGTGTACGGACGGAACACAAAGATGAATTATTGTCTTCGGCGGAAGGTCGATCGAAGTACTATTGATTGTGATGATCTGGATGTGGAAGTGGTAATTTTTGAAATCGATCAGATTGGAGCGACAAGTCGCAATTGCTCGAGCCAGACAGCGTGCAGCGAAGACTTATAAAGAAGTGACAGATCTTTCTCATAGGTCTACTTGCCGGAGTTCGTCCCTGAAAGATGTTGTATAGCTCCTGTTGTACCTTGGTCTGGATGTTAGGGCGCAAGACTAACTGGATTAGACACAAATGGATGCTTTCGGCTGAAATTTTATGACCAGCTGTGGTCATACCAAAGAGATTCCCAAGAACTTTGGTATCCGTGAAAGGGCCAAATCCGTTTCCGCCGTCGTTCTTTTGGGCCAATATCAATTGTCCTAGAATATGTGCAGTTGAGCCAGCGCCAATCGCAAGAGCCTTTTGCCTATCTGCCACCATAGCCTTCAAATATAGCTCTAATATTTCGTAAGCTTCGAAGGATGTTCGGAGAGATGGTACCAAATCTGTTCGGCGGTTGGCGTACTTCCCCCATTTTATATTCGCCAGAGAAGACTTACCATGAAGCCACGCGGGAAGCACTTTGGCTTCGACGATTCTAAGTTCAGTGTCAATAATTGAAGTACTTTAACAAAAATGGAATATCCTTCCATGTGGAATGTGTTTGTGGAATGGTTGTCGAGGCGTGCATTTCGGGACAGACCAAGGTTAAAATCAAGTGCCGCATTCCCAATGATTTCTAAAGCCATGACCATAACGTGCTTCCTAACGTTTGTGATTGTGTTCCTGGAAATAAATTCCGCGAAGAGACCAGATGCCGAGGAAGATCAGCACCGCTGTCGAATGCATTTCAGCAGACCGTTTTGTACAACAGAACGTTGCACGAAAGTTCGTTTCAAGATCTTTGTGCTCAAAATGTTTTGATATCGGAAGATTCGCAATTATCAACAAGTTCAAGTGCTGAATCCGAGAATAGGAGAGAGTGATTGTGGAGGTGGATGAAGGTGGGTTTCAGTACGCGGCAACTCTCGAGAAGATTTTCGAATTTATATTTGATTCCCCTTCGGGCAATTCGAAAGCCAAGCTTAGCGAGCCCCTCCCCTGCAACCGTTGAATAGGTACAAAGTCCAACGGGAGACACAGCATTTGTACATCATGCAAATAATATGTTAAACATCAAATAGATCGGTCGACCATTTTCACGAGCATATTAATGCCAACATTGCTTGACAACGGTTTGGTAGCGCCATTTGCTCTTATTTCTCTTTACGTCTCGCCAGAAGATCATGCGGTAGAAGTGCACAGCACTGAGAGGTCGACGTACCTTCCGAATTTGCCAGGTACATCCTACCGATGCGGATATTTCGTTTGTTTAGTAACTTTGTCCTTCGCCGACCCTTTCCAATCAACTCTTGAGTCTTATCACTTGAATCAAGACCATGCTGCGATGACGGTAAATAACTGAACTTCTGGATTGATTACTGAGTGGGTGTATGCTAACGTTTTGTGCTAGCTATATATCAGCTCCGTTTCTAGGAGTTCCCCCATAGGACGAGATTCAACTATTGAGAAGGGTGCAAAAATCTCCATAGGTTTATGGCACAGCATCCAGGACTGTTCCTTGCAAAGAGAGCGGGAACTGCGTTCAGGAACTTGATAGCCTGTGGGTACAAGACTGTGGCAGACTATCAAAAGACAGCCGGAAACTTTTGGTACCCTGCTAAAAGCACCTTTCGGGACATTGGTAGCAGTGGAAAGTAACGTGTATTTATAACTAGGTGAAGAGAGAGCTGTCAATATAATCTTTTGCTGGCCGAAATCGACAATATCGACTTAGTGGACGCGCTTTTGTCGAGTTTTAATTCGCCCACAAAGAGTAGCAGTCGTCACAACAGTATGATCTCCTATCTCTCAAACTAGCAAAAGTTAATCACAAATTACCAGATTCATAGAGTCTTGTTTTATGCTAGATTTCTCGCAGCAGGTGAAAATATATATGCACCTTGGCTTCCAGCTTTTGGCTAGCAAGCTTGGCAGTCAATTACAAGGCTAGTTGCCGATATTATCCTTGGAGTGATCATAGATAGGTATGTAAACGGTCTCTCTTTCATTGACCTTGGACTGAAAGAGGAACCATGCAGCCTTTTCTATAGCCTTCCGCCGATGTCAGCAAGCATTAAGCCAAGATCTGTCATGATATTTGTTGTCTTTCTCAACTCATTTGCCAGCGCTATTTGGGAAAGTTTGAATACTTGCAAACTTCCCGAAAGGGATTTGGGTACTATGTGGCGGGTCTAAAATCTAGGAAAACTTCCATAAGACTTTGTTTTATTAGGGATAATTGTAATAACATTGCGTAATAAAGAGTGCTTTCCTCAAACCCACATCAACCTTCGAGCAAACATTAGACAAAATAAATGAAAACAGCGACGGGTCACAAAGCAATTGCTAGTAATTGTTTAAAGCAAACTCATGCTGGAATATATCTTGATTCTGATATAGACGCTAAGAGATGTAGACAAGTCCGACAAGCTCTAAGCTCGTCCAGCTCTCATCAACAGAGTTACAGCGTCCCATGCGGCACAATGCATGGAATAAGTATATTGTGCGATAATTTCTTTTTGACAGAACACCCGAAGGGCAGCATATGTCAGGTCGTGGATAAATGCAGAAACAGACTATCATTTGAGAATCAAGGATCAGTGAGCAGCTAAAAGAAAACCGCACATTTCTTACATCACATTGTACCTTCATATTTTAGAAGTGACTTCGTAATTTGTTCTTCTAGCAAAGCAGACTTCCATCTTTTAATTCAATCGCGACTCTTTCTTGAATTAGCCTCAAACTCTGAGAACGACCCGCAGTCTCAATCACCACTTGGCACCTCCATCTTCTCGTCTTCATCCTCATCCTCCAATTCATCCTCGTCCTCTTCTTCGCCCTCTTCCACTGTTTCTTCTCCGTCCTCGACTTCACCGTCGCTAAATTCTTCAAAACCTATATAGTGTCGCAGATTCTTCAACTTCTCCAGATGTTCCTTCTCATTCTCATCGTCGTCTGCAAAGACCCAATCAGCAACGCCAATGAGTGCGATTTGGTGCTTGATACGAGCTCTCCGAGCGGCCTTTCTAGCGTCCTCGCTGCTATCTGCAAATCCGTTCAGCACGGCCTCGAACAATTTCTCAATGGACAACTGTCCTTGATCGACTTTGGCCTTGAGAGCCTTCACCAATGCCTCCTTGCTTGAAACCCAGGATTTCAGATGTCTGTGGAAAAGGACTTCTTCGCCATAAAAGCTAGTCAACATGCCACACCAATCACAACTCAACTCCATTGTGCCCTGGTCGAATGCGAGTCCGGGAATCGGGCCATCATTTATGTCTCGCCGCACTTGAATTGTATGCCGTTGTCTTTCAGGGTTCGTGTCTTTAGAGCCAATCCATTCAATATATTTGGACAAGCTATGCTTCATCTTCTCTTGCGCTTCCTCGGGAAGCTTTTCGCCCTCCGCCACGAAGACGGCGGTATTATGGTCCTCCGAGACTTTTGAGAACATGAAATCTTGACTCAAGTCGTAAGTTCTCAAGTTGTCGTCCTCGTCGAGCTTCGTGCAGGATCCTAACTATGTCAGCGGATGCATTTTCATCAAGGAGAGCTACTGACCAAGCTCAAAGAAGACCTTCGTCCTCGGCAGATGCCTTGCACGGAATATGGACTCTACTTTATTTCTGAATAAGCTGCAGACATGACGATAGGTCATCCACAAGTCTGGCAGGTCACTCTCAGTGTCCAAATTCCCTAGAACCCGGTCCCAGACCTCATTCGGCAGCGTAGGACAAATGATAGTACCCATTATCGTTTTGGGACCAAAGTAACGCTTTCTCTGAGCGGGCAAGATGAGGAATAAATTGCTTAAATATGGCCCGTAATCTTTGATCTTTCTTCCAACATAAATCAGATTGATTGTGCAGATTCGGTTTGAGCAGCAATGACAGACCTGAAGGAGAAAGGTTGGTTTGCTGAAGACGACGAGCGGAAGAGGAGTCTAAACAAACGTCCTTTCGTAAGTACCCTAGTTTCCTCCTTTCTTTGGCGCGTTTGGTTAGCGTCGCGGCGTCACTTTTACCCCGCACTGTCCTAACGTACTGTACCCTGAACATCGCTTGCTCCCTTTACACATCATATCTTCCTCTCTAAGTATCCTTCCTATTTGAGTATTATTAACTTGATGTCTTTCACAGTAACCAATCGGCCACACCCCTGCCACCAACCTACTCTGCCACCATACACTCGGCCAAAACGCTACTACTCGAATCCTTTGCCTTGCAAATGGGGATCCAAAAAACATCTTGTGCTCGCTATGGTGTGGAGGAAGACCAAGTAAACCTCCTTTCGAAAACTACTCGTGTGGCTAGAAAGTCTTTCCATAACTGACCTAAGCACTTATCACCTGTGAATATTTTGCACGAGAGATATTCACCGACTTTCTGGCTGCACGAGTATTGACAACTCCGCTGACTACTTGTCCAGGCGCCGAGAAGTTCATCTTTGATTGTGCTGAGTATGATGCAGCTATTCTTGCGAGAAATGCTGTTCTCTTGACACTCATCGTTGATAGGGTTGATGCATATGCACCTGCAAAGTCCAAATTTCACGAGGAAGGCAAACGCCGGGTGAGATCTACGATTTGGAATTTGTATTACCACTGGTCTATTCCTGAAAATGATCTGGGAACTGTCCGCCAGCAAGCGTCAAAGCTACTCTCACTCTCTAAGACACCAACCACTTGGGCATCTGGCCCCTACCTGTGGATCGGATTCAGCGACACGGACAGTCTCGATGAGGTCAGAAAAGTTTGGAAGAAATATGCGACAAAGCTAAAAGACACTCTTAAGTATGAGCAAGCGATTATGGCTCAGATTGGGGCTCGTTCCGCCAAACATTTCGAGAAAGGCAAGGGGAAGTCCGTCAACTGTTACCCTGGACCTCATTGGTTCTGGTACAACCTAAATTGGGAATCACCGGCGTACGAGTCAATGAATATCGCCTTGCGTGATTACTGGCTTTCAGGGGTTGTTGGCGGTGATCGACATGACATGGGTGCTGTGATAGATGCTGAGTTAGAAGAATATAAGCCTCGCATCAATCCCCTCTTCGCCACTTCTACTGATCTGGAAAATTTCTCGGCCTATTTATCCTGCGACTCGTTGACCACTTTCCACTTGGTCTCAATCTTTGATTTCCAGACAGAAGATGAAGATGAGAGTATCGGTGCGCTCAAAACCGACATCTTAATGCGAAGATCGAGGCAATGGTTTCCATGGCCAAGTCCTAGTTCACAGAGTGGACTATCGCGGTTGTGGAGTATGTGAAGTCCGACTCGATTGTCATCAATCAGCTCCTGGACAGGACAACGTGCCAGCTTGTTGACAGAACATGTTACCCTACTCCCATCAAAAGAGAGCAGACGTATGATATTATCAACATATCTAATCTCGCAGATTACTGCGAACTGCGCGATATCATGAGGTTCCTGGTCCCAATGTTGTTCTCCACGAGTGCGTCAGTTATCTTTACCGAATCTTTTTCCCCCATCACCAAATGTCCCGAGGACGATCTGTGCAATCGCGCCTTGGTCAAAAAGCCCGACGAAGCATGCCATATCTTTGGCATTGTCCCTACAGGCTACGTCCTCGGCTACTCAACCTAAAATACCTGTGGCGAAGACTTCATCCGCAAGAGAAACGAACCCCACAAAGACCAAAAAGGTCTTCCCCCACCCATTCGCCGCTACCGCCATCGGATCACACGGAAGTGGCCCGTAGAGGAGTACGGCTTGAGCTTCCAGCACAATCATTTCCCTGTTGTTCACCAGAATCAAGCAGAACCTGCGGTCTGTGCTCTTCCCGACTCAACTTGAACAAGCTGCCTAGTGTCACGAATTTGGAAGCTAACAGAGATGCTTGGCTTGACATGGGGTTTGGACAATACCTCAGCGCCAAAGGACGACTCCTAGTCTACCCGGTTGATGGCTAAGGAGACCCAGACTTCTCAACACCTAACATTGATCGCGACCCCGCCGAGCTCTACCACTTTCTTACAGCTCTGCACATACAGAACATGCTGCCATCCAAGCCGACGAAGTCTCAAAGCTACTGGGACGATAAGAAATTCAAGAAGTTCCCCGCCGAAAAAGTGAAAGAGTGGAAGAAGCTCGACTTTGATCCCAAGACCTTGAAGGACTGTGACAAAATTACACCACTGTTTCGGAAATCCTTGGTCTCGTTCAAGAAGACGTTCTACCAAGGCAGTTTTGAGGATGTGCTCATGAGGCCCGATATCAAGACCGCTGTCTTCGATAACTTTGCCTTTGTCGCGAACTGTGTACGCCATCCTCGGGAGTTTAGTGGTCATGTCTGGGATGTGTGGGTAATTTGCATCACCAACTTTCATAGAGCTGTATTCGAGGATCTGAAGGCACATGCGGCAGTTGACCGTGAGTGCGAATATGATGAGGAGGAATCTGAGGAGGAAGAGTCTGGCGAGGAAGAATCCGATGAGGCAAACTCTAAGGAGAAGGCCACCAGTCAGCAAGCTGAAGAGTAAGTCCGATTCGAGAAGGTCAAGAAGAACGGAATGGACTTGTGGAAGGACATCCTGCCAGCTGCGGTGGAATCTTGCAGACGCGGTTGGGAGCACCATTCTTCTTGCGAGTACTTACTCAACAGCCCAAAGGCACTTGAGAAGATGAAGGGTTACCGGCCTATTTGCAGTTGCGGAGAGGGGAAGGATGTCGCGGCGTTCCCGGATTGCAGGATTTCGGAGTTCAAGGTGTCTGCGACGAGGTTAGTTATCCCTATGCTTTCTGCGGTGAGTTACGTGGTGGCTATGGATATTCCGTCGTTTGGTGCGGCTGGGAAGGGAGAAGAGTCTGAGAAGGATGGGATACCTGAACTGGTGGGAGAAGCTGAAGCAGAGGAGGAAGGATTGAGGGAGGGGATTGAGGGACTCAGGATCTGAACACCCCTTGAATCTGAGCTACTCACGAATCTGAGGTCCTGGACAATGTTACCGGTTCGATGAGTCTCGCCACTGTGGAAGCGTCTTGCCACGAAAGCTGTCAAAAAGTATGTACATGCAAATAACAGACAGCAGATGCAGTAAAGCATCGACTATCTGCAATATCCACGTCTCTGAGATATTCTCCTACGTGAAACAAGTTACTTTGTTCCTTTCGGGAACCTGCAGACACCGCGCAGATTCGATACTGCAAAGATTCGATCGAGGAGGGCGACTGGCAACCGCGTCTTTTCCTACTTCGCCTGGCAAGTGCCAGACTGATTACAGCCACCACAATCATCCGGACACCCCAGAGCCTTGATGCTTTTGCAGCTACGCATCTGCTTTCCCCCTTTCTCACTCTCTCGCAAATATGGGTCCCAATGCGGGGTACTCTACCCCAAGATGCTTAGGTGGGGTAGATACAGCTCAGACGCCACGGAATGCGGGGGCGGGGTCCTTGGTCTGGTACCTGACTACTGCTCCCATAGATCATTCCAAGTCAAGATTGCACCTTTTCTTCTCTTCATTTTCCTTCCCTATCAGACTTCACCCGCTGATTCGCAATGCTTATATAAGCTCGACCAGGCCGATGATAGGCCGCAAGCTTAGCTCCGACCTCGTTAGAGGCGTCGGTCGGACCCCGCACTAATCCCAGCCCTCCCCAGATCGACTTCATCTTCGTCAACAACTTCAATTTCGTCATCTTTTCAGAGCACGGCGAAGATTGAAGGAGAGATGTCAGGCCGCAATACTGCGAGCAGTCCCGAGAAGGCGCAGCGAGAGTACCCGTGCTCGATGTGCGATCGCACGTTTAAGAGGAGCGAGCATCGGACACGACATGAGCGAGGCCGTATGATCTTCAATCGCTTTCGAGATGTATCCCAGACTAATACGAGACGGCAGATACCAACTCGAAGCCCTTCGGATGTCGGACTTGCGGGAAGAAGTTTGCGCGAAAGTGGGATATCTGCCTTTGAAAATGCGCAAAGAGAAGAGTTGACAGTGATGTAGAGACCTAGTTCTGCGTCACGAACGATCTGTACACTCGCACATCCATACAGGACCACTGGAGGCGATGGATGAGGATACTGGAGCTCAGCCGCAAAGTGCAGGATCGGATGGAAATGATCAGCTGTCGTCTCCGAATGGCTATACGTCCATGCCGTCGACCGCAACTACAGCGAACTACCCTCAACACGAGGCCGAAGACAGCATACAAGTGCAGCAACCAGGTCCGGAGTTTCCCGCCATGCCGCAGATGCAGCAAACACTGCCCCCTCCATCTCGAGGTGTATTGGCGAAAGGCTTCACTTCCGATGAAGAGCTGCTGCTGCAACGATATGTCGCCAATCAGAAGCCTGAAGATCTCATGAACTACCCTCCACAATTCTCCCAGTTCAACGATAACCTTGTCGATCCTGCGCTATTGGATCCGGATCTGGCTAGGACCTACTCAGGACCATATTCTGATCGAGAATCATCACCTAAATAAGTTGGGATTCGATGGTGACTATCAGGAACGCCGGAGAAGAAGATATCGAGTTCAGTTACCCAGTCTCCGCAGGAACTATGCCCTTCCTCTATGGATCCTTCAATTAAGCTTTTGGCGAGAGAAAGGATCTCAGCAATGTGATCTTGACCCAGAGCAGAGCTTGGAATCTTGAAATGGCTGTTGCAAGTACACCACCCTTGACAGGTTTAAAGGCGCCTTGCTAATAGTCGCTCAGTCAATTGGGCATAACGAATCATGATTTCACCTGGCTTCGAAATGGGTTGATAGTCAGTTGCGTATTACATTGGCAGAGCACATATGTACATTCAGCCAGAATGAACATGACAACCCCATAGTTGCGCCTACCCTCGTGTGACGCTATTTAGAGATTCATAAGAATGTATCGCGAGTGCGACGTACCTGAGTCATGAATGAATTCTCGACTCCGATATCAATTTCTGGTTCGCATTGAACAATTGTTATAATTCTACTTTGTTGCCTTGTTCTTAGCGCATTGGACTGAGTTTCTCTTCAAGTTGTGGCAGCCAGTAATCATGGGGGATTCTGCCCCGCACGGCACACAGCCCAAGCTAGGCTGCATCTCAACGACTGGTCTTTATAAAATCATGTCTATCACGCATGTAAACGCCATACCAATTGCTTGGAATCTCTCAGCATATTCTAGTGAAGTAATCTTTGAGCAAAGACCTTGAGCGCCAAAGTCACACTTATCAACGATGGTCAAAGCTAGGAAGTCCGCCCCAAAATCGAGACAGGGCTGCAGAACATGCAAGTGAGGATCTCCAAATCCTCCTAGGAATCCGTGTTGAAACTCCTTAGAATTCGCCGAGTAAAATGCGACGAAGGCCAGCCTCGCTGCCAACGCTGCACAAGCACAGGGCGGATATGTGACGGCTACGCTGGCGATAGTCCTCCCGCTGCATCACTCACTAATTCCGCTCCATTCGTGAACGCAATGGCTCTAAGGACTCGAAATTCTTCTCCCAAGGATGAGACCCAAGAACGCCGCGCCTTCGACTTCTTCCGCTGCGAGACTGTTCCCAGTATCAGCGGCTTCTTCGGCTCGCCGGCTTGGAACCTCGTGCTTCAAGGATGCAATCAAGAGTCAGCTATCAGTCAAGCTGCCGCGGCGTTAGGTGCTTTACACGAGAGATTGACAGTAGCCTCAGAAGACGACGGTGCACGAGCGATAGAGACTGATTTTCCTATCCGCCAATATGCTCACGCACTTGGTGAACTGCGCCGATACATGGCTGTGAGCCAGAAGCCAGATCTGAATGTCGTTCTTATTTGTGCGTTGATTTGCATCACGATTGAGGGCATTCAGAATAAGTATCTCAATGCCCTCGTGCACTTAGAGAATTCATTACACCTCCTACAAAGGTCTGGAAAGACTAGCCAACCCAAATCACCTACCTCGCCCGACGGGAAGGCATCTGCAGATGTCATTGATTCAGACTTGAGCCAGGCTTTCCTGAGATTGGATCTCCAAGCCTCAACCTTCCAAGGCATGCGCCCACCCTCAATGACAGAAAACCAACTCCAAACCACCATCCCAGGCCGCTTCTCCAGTCTCTGCGAAGCACAAAAAGTCCTCGACCGCATCACCGGCCACCTCTACTTTTTCCAGCGCTCCGTCGCAGAAGAACATAAATACAGAACGCTACAACCCATTCCCATTGAAGCTATCGCCGAAGCAGCGTCCATCCAAGCACAGTTCAAAGCCTGGGACGAGAAGTTTGAGAAATTTCTGCATCGATCGACTACAAAATTCACACGGAGCGAGCAAGTCATGGTTGATGTCATGATAATTAATCATAGAAGTTACTCGGTTGAGGCAGCGACTTGCATCCATCCCAACGCCATGGTGTTCGATCAATTCGATGCTGAGTTTGATGAGATTGTTACGCTGGCTGCGAACGTCATTCGTGCTCGCGGGAGTAAAAAGACCTTCGATTTTCAGCTCGACATGGGCATCATACGCCCGCTGTACTGGACAGCAGTTAATTGCCGGGAGCCGTGGATACGTCAACGCGCCATGTCTCTTCTGCGTTCAATCAAATTCCAAGAGGGTGTGTGGATTGCGCCAATGCAGGCAGCGTCTGCTCAAGTAGTCATCAACAGGGAGGAATATTTCAGCGATCCAGCGAATCCGGGAGCTAGGCCAAGAGAGTGGGCGAGGGTGCATAGTGTTGGGGGAATTGAAATAGACCCAGTCAAGAGAGTGGCTCAGGTAAATCTTACGCAGAAGTTGAATGGGCTGGATGGGCCTTGGCATGACCATGTTGAGTGGTATTCGTGGTAGTGGATTGAAATGAGGAATATCTTGAGCTAAAGATCGAGGACCTGCACAATCTCGTACTCATGGCTAGGAACCAGTTCCACCCAACTCCTGAACATGGTAGAGAGGGCTACATGTGACTCAATCGTGAGCTTCGAGCCGATCCGAGCGAGCCAATCACAGGCCGAGTCACTCCTGAAAGTCGAAGCTCGTATCCCGACACAACAATCGTCAATACCCATCCTCAACATTCAAAAGATTTTTGGAATTCAGTGATTTCTGTCTGCCTGGTATGCCGTGTGCTTGCGTACTCAGTTCTCCTACTGTATGAATTCCAATTTCCGTCATATTAAAACCTCGCTCTGCCCAGATTCCAAGTCAGGAACTCCAACCGTTCTACCACCAACCAGCTTTACACCGCCTCTCCGCAGTCCAACGATGTCTTTTGAACATACTCTCCTCTCCCTTCATGACCATGCACCAAACAACACCATCCCAACCGAGCTCTGCACTCTGCAAACTTGTTCCATCACGCAGGCACAATTAACCTACGACCCCAGTCTGGGCGGGAATGCGTTTCTCTTAGCACTTTTCGCATTCTTGCTTTTGATGCAGGTGTTTTTGGGGGTGTATTATCATACTTGGAGTTATAGCGTTGGGATGGTGTGCGGGTTGATTTTGGAGGCGTGTGGATACATTGGCAGGGTGCAGATGCATGCGAATCCTTTTCTGCAGACGCCTTTCTTCATGTGGGTACATTTGCAGTCGATTTCTACTTTGTATCTTTTTACTTAATGTCTAGAAATCACAGCTGCTCATGGCGGACGATCTAGGTACCTCGTCTCCCTAACCATCGCCCCCGTCTTCCTCTGCGCCAGCATCTACATCTCCTTCTCCCGTCTCATCACCATCTACAGTCCCACACTCTCTCGCGTCCGCCCCCGCACCCTCATAATACTCTTCATACTCTCCGACTTCTTCTCCCTCCTTTTACAAGCTGGAGGCGGGGCAATCGCGGTCATTGCCAATAGCTACAATTTTGAGTATGTGGGCATACACCTCATGCTTGCGGGGTTATCTTTGCAAGTCGCGAGCTTAGTGATTGTGCTGTGTCTTGCGGTGGATTTTGCGCGGCGGTGTTGTGGTTGGAAGGAGAGTTGGGATGAGAGGTTTTGTAATATCAGAACAAGGAAGTATTTCCATGGCTTCATCATTGGTACATCCCCTTCACAGTACCCGAACTGCACCGATAGCCCTGATCTTGCTGATACGCATGCCACAGCTCTCCTCTTATCTACAGTCGTTATATTGATTAGATCTATCTTCCGAGTCGCAGAGCTGTCTGGCGGCTTCCATGGCCATTTGTGGAATGATGAGGTCGCGTTTATGTGTTTGGATGGGGCGATGGTGGCGATTGCGTGTATTCTTCTGACAGCTTTCCATCCTGGGTTGGCATTCCATGGGAGGTGGGAGATGGTTAAGGGAGTTTGAGGCTGAGGAGAGTTGAAGGCAATGGAACATATTCATTGGAAGTGAGGACAAAGTACGTACTTCAACGTAAGTGTGCATTCTTGAAGGAATGATGGCCATTTATTGGATTCAAGAAAATAGTTGTTAAATTGATCTCGTTTGCGTTAAGGATTTCTATCCTGTTTACAGAAGAAGCGTTCTTGTCGAGAGAGATGAGGATCAAGGTCATTCATTGATGCTAAACTATTGACAAGAGAAGAAGGAGAGTTTTCAGCGTTTCAGCACCCATATAGTGTCAGTGTGTCACGTGATCCCCTCACAGTTCTCCACTGTTGTGTGTCTTCATAATGATTTTCACTTGATGAAATGTTAGGTATAGGATGTATGGATCTAGAGAATCTGAGATTGTGGAGATGTGGGGCTGCTTGCAGAAATTGAGTTTTAATGGAGCCATCAGTCATAAGACGTGAAGGTTCAGGCGTACCATTTACGCATATGCAAATGATCTTTCCTGAGATCCGAAGAAACTCAAATGATCAGTCTTTTTACTTCAAATTAAGCATCGTTTTCCTGTGGTAGAAAGAGATAGAAGCTTCCACTTAATGCGGAATTAAGCTTTTTACTCTTTTGCTTCGAGGTAACCGCCTGAATCGAAAGTGATCCAAGTTGGTCTGTTGGTGTTTCGCCCCTGTTGGCTTAGCCGGCCGGCAACCTGCAACCACTAGCAAGCATCTGCTCCCTCTGTTGGAATATATCAAACTCTGATAGGAGCTGAAAAGAATGAATGCAGATCATTTGCTCGCATGCATTTGGTGGGGAGGTCGAAGTGGCCGCTGATGAACCCACCTTCCTGATTTCCCCCTTTCGCATAGCCACGCAAGGCCGAATACTATTCCCCAAACCTGCTGAAGTCTGCCCAAGCTCTCGCAGTAAGATTCTGGCCTAGACTCCGACTAGGCAGCCATATGCTCATGTGGGTGGCAATGTGAGTTGGATGAAAGATAAAGACCCAAGTCCCAGATAGCTTCCACCATACCTTTTCATCACCACGTCGCAGGTCAGCAATCACAATTGCAGAAAATCTTCTTCTTTCCGTTCTAAATTATCCGATAAGCTGTTAGCACACGTTTACCATGGAGGACATTATCGCCAGCGAAACGAAAGCTTTGCGTCTTCACCTGGGCCTTGGTGAGCAGGAAGGCATGCCAAAATCCAGCCACCCTCCCGAGATTCAACCCCTCTTCTTCATCGAGCTCTCTCCCAACTCCACACGTGCCGCTAAATGCAAGTTGCCTTCCTGCAATGGTGCGATCGAGAGTGGCAAGTACAGAATTGCCATGACGCCTGCTATGAGCTGCGCAGCGTACTATGCCGCCAAGAGCGCCGGTAAGTCTCAAGAAATGGAATTTGCCCGGTTACGTTTAGATTCAACAGCTGATCCAAGTTGCTCTAGACTATTACCACGTTGCCTGCTTCGAAAAAATTGCCGATCTCTCCAAAGCTGACTTCCTAGACCGCATCTCACCAGTGACGAAGGCTACATGGAAAATCCGAAACCTGAAAGCAACCAGCATTCTAGACGGCAACTACCTTTGCCAAGGTGGCGTTGAGAGGTTGGTGCTAGAGTGGAAAGTTACGAGAGGACGGTGGATCGACGAGAGTGAGGGCAAAGAAATTGAATCAATGGAGGAAACCATGCCCGAATTCAATGAACTACTGCGAAAGGCAGGCTCTTCAAAATTCAAGCCATCTGGGCCTACTCCTGGCATGACTCAGCACGACTACATGCTCTTAATCACCACCCTTGCTCCCTTTGAGAGTGATGGGCCGGACGATACCGATGAATGGAATCTCTTCAATACCTTTCTTAGCACAGACAAGGAGAGTTGGCATAATCCTCACGATTTGAGCGAGATGTTAACTGCGTGGGAGACATACGTGGTATGAAAGTTTCCCGTAGACTCGTGTCACGAACCAAGCACCATCTCAACTGCTCCACCTCACTCGTCCTTCTTCACCTTTTTCAATGTTACCCTACTGACAACTCTGTCTTGGTCCAGAAAGTCGCCTACTTGGACGATGATAAGCTCAGCGATCAGGGAAAGAAGCTCAAAGCGGATATGGGAGAGAAGGGCATTCGGGCCATAAAGAGACTCTCGGGCATTCCAATGCCAGATGTCCAAGGAGCATTCCTAGGACTCTAATATTTCAGCAGACCACGAGTCTGAGGAATTGGCTGGGACCTTCGTTCTTGGAGATGGTGGAGCAATACTTGAATTGATGAACTTGTCTGAAAATTTAGTCTGCGATGGCCTGCTTTAAAAGGAATGATCATGAATTGCATAGGGCGCGGAAGCCTTGAACTGATCGCCATCCCTTCGCGCATAATCTACCTACGCAGCAACCAGCACACCCCTGTACCTCACCTTCCCCGTTCTCAACTTATCCAACGCTTCAGCGAATCCTTCTTCCGTGAAAGTGAATTTCTCAATGGCGGGCTTGATCCCGTGCTGTGCAGCAAAGGCTAACATATCGTCGTGAACACCACGAGATGCTACCAAGGAAGAGGTGACGGTGTAGGTCTCGAAGAACATTGGGAAACTCCTATTTGCCAATACATCACAAATCAACATAAAGTACCAGAGAAATAAGGGGTAGCGGGCAAGATTAACTTACGGGAGCTCAATTGGAGCAGATGGAGCAGAGATCACGACGATGCGGGCTAGGCGAGCGAGGATGTCTTTGTTCATGAACCTGAGGCGTTTAATAATTTTTAAGATTTGAGGAAATGGAGAGAGGGCGCTCACTTAGACCAATCAGGATACTGCCCAGCAGTAACAAGCAGCACATTAATTGGCGCAACGATCTTCTCGGGTTCGCTCAGCAGATAGAACTCCGTGGCTCCGAAAGAGCGGGCTTCGGCTTCCTTTGAGGTGGAGGTGGAGAAGACGGCGGTTTCGTAGCCCATTTTGGATGAGAATTGGATTGCGAGGTGGCCTTCAATTACTGGTCAGAACGGTTTGTGTCGCAGATAAAAGATGATGGGATGCATGAAATAGGGATATGCTCACCGAGTCCTCCAATCCCTAAGATACCGACTCGGTCACCCGGCTTGACGTTGGAGATCAGAGCCGAGTACACGGTACCTCCCGCGCACTGAAGAGGAGCAGCGTGCTCGGAGGAGAGGGAGTCGGGGATCTTGTGGATGTAGGTTTCAAGGCCGATGTCTGGAGTGTCAGTAAAAATACATCTCCCATAATATACTCTTAAACATACAATAATCACCAAAAGTCCCCGTGTTGTAGTCTCCTCCGCCAAAGACGTTGCGCTCATAGCAATAGATATCTTGACCTTTGAGGCAGTATGAGCAGTGGCCACAGCTCTGTATATACTTTAGCTAGGGTTGAAGGGGGGAGGGGGGTAATGTGGGAGTTATACGTTTCGCAGATACCCGCATCCAGCTCGATCACCGACTTTCAGCTGCGTGACTTCACTTCCGACTTTTTGGACAATGCCTACTCCTTCGTGGCCGAGGGCAATACCGTGTTCGATCTAATACACCAGAGTTAGTAATTTGAATTTCTCTGAAATTGGTGGAATATGGAGGTGTGAACTTACATAGTGAACATCAGTTCCGCAAAGGGATGAATGGGTGATCTTAACGAGAACTTGTTTGGGGCCAAGTTCAGATGGGAGCTCGAAGGGGACTTTCTTGACGATGCCTTCTACGCCGCGGTAGACGTAATTTTTGATGGTTGCCATGTTTCGATGCTGGATGAGATGCTGCTCTGGCTGCAAGGAGATTTGGTTGTTTGGATGAGTCGGATTCAACTTGCGAACTTTCCATGTTATTATACCCACGACCAGCTATCATTCCCCTCATCAGCCGATTGATAATGCAGCAATGCAATAAATCTTAGAAATCGGACTTAATGTTGCTATGGCTCTAGAGGCTGATTACTATTTCCTCATTTGAAGGTTGGTGATGTGGGTTGCTGACATAGCATTTCACTACGTGATTACCTATTGTGGGAATTTTGACATTTGGGCATTGGGAATGTGCATAGCCGAACGGGAAGGAAGGCATGGTGGCTGAGAAAACAGAGGTTTAAGGGGCGGAGGAAGGGATCAGTAATCGAGTGCGAGGCAGCGATTGTGTACGCACTTAGTTGTCTGGAACTTCTGCAGGCTTTAGCGCTCGGCAGCATTGTCAACTGGGTCACGTGAGAGAGAAAATTAGTGATCATAGACTTAATTGATCCTTCTACACAATGAGTTCTAGGCTATTATATAGAGTATAAAATAGGGGTCTATAGGCTATTTGCCCCTAAAATGGCCTAAGCTAATAGCTGTTTTCAGGCTTCATCGGCGACTCTATGCTTTCAGCGCTTCAGGCCTAGAGTGCCCCCCTGAAGCGACCCCTGTACAGCTGACGGGTAGTGAACAGCCCGACAAAGTGAACAAGAGAGTAGTAATGTTTACTCATGCAATTACTAGCAAATTGGTAATACCTGGAAGGAAAGCATTAAGTAATATGGGCGAAGCAAAACCGTGATGAACTCCAATTATTTTGGATTCGGAAAAAGACTGACGTCGCTTCGAGTGTATCTGCAAACGCGACAGCAACAAGGACACTTGTCCAGCTCTGGTTCATAGATCGCATTAAGATGTAAGCATTAACTCGCGGGCACTTCTCTTCTGTCATGCCTATTATCAACCAACTTCACTTTCTTTACTAAGTCCTTCTATGCCATATCCACGATAAAGATATCAACTTCCAACGCATCCATTCCCATCTTTGTCAAGGTGCTTCCAGCAGTCGTCCATCCACTTCCCCAAACGACCTTGCTAATACTTCCCGCACTCTCTGAGAGCGAGATACTCACATTCGCCATCGGACTCGGCACATAGTTCATATTCACGATACTAACCAACATCCTGTTCGCCACCGTCCAAACACTAGCATCAACTCTGTCCAATCCCTCCACTTCCATACTTTCCCAAAAACTCCCTAACAAAAAGCTACTCACACTACTGGATGTGAGTTGCTTGGACAGCAAGGAAGTAATGTTGGCTAATCCGGGTTCTGTAGGATAATCCCACATCGCAATTCCCTTCGCGCCATGATTCACGAATAGCATATTCATGACTACTTCCTCCTCCGGACTTGGATACCGCGCCCAGAATGTCTCATTGCCGAAGGCTTGTGGGACGCCCCATTGTGGTTTCTGCGCGACTCCTAGCCATTCTTGATAATCCTTATAAAGGTCGAGGCGTTCTGAGACGTCGGAGAATGAGCCGGTGCAGTCGTCGCAGCCGCAGCAGCCGTAGGTGGTGTTGCTATTCGACAAATTAGCACAGAGATTATTCATGGGATTGGGAGCCGAGGGGAGAGCCGAAAGCTTTTGCAACGTGCTCTTAAGTCGTGTCTCATGGCTCCCTGTTCTTAAAGTGATAGGAAATAATAGCGAAATCTGTCGTACCATACTGTGTCGTATTGAACGGAATAGGAGGTGTTGACGGCAATCGGATAGGGATCAGTCATGATGATATCGGCACCCGAGGTATACTCTTCGAAATAGTAATTGTGGCAGTTGAGGCAGAGGGAGACAGGATGCCAGGGATCAAGCGACTTGATGAGGTCGTAAGTTATTTTGGTAGCGTTAAGGGCATCTATCATACGTTAGAAGGCGCTAATCACTGAATGGAAGGGGGTGCTTACCAACTTGTCCATCAGGCTCGTCGCCAGTATAGTACAAAAGCATGCTTTTCCGCGCCTTCAGTCTATTCACTTGAGTGGTGACTGATGTGAGGTTCTAGAAATGATTAGTCACTGGGGGCGAAAGTTGAGTGTTTGGTGCGGCAATACTTTGTAAGTCCATCCTGGAAGCTGTCAGCAAAGGTTCATCAGACGTCAGGAAGTCACCCACTCATATCAAACATCAGCCAGAGCTCAATTTCATCCATGACATCGAGAAACTTATCGAGCTCATCGAAATCAAAAGCCTGGTTTGCGAGTGCGTCGTTCGGAACAATGTGGATGATATTGTATCCTGTGGCTTCATCAGGCCCCACTCGGGATAAATTTCCACGTGAAGCACTCACCCTTGTCTTTGAAAACCTGCAAGTCTTTAACATGTCAGCTGTTCAATTCTCCCGCAAGATAATTGCGGCTCACTGTTGATATCCAACTCAAGCCATCCATCCCATGAAACATAGAAAGTATAAGGAAACAGGGACGTCCAAGCCGTTGAATTCGTGAGATAATTTTGAACCATCAATCCTCCGTACAGACTGTCAACTTTCGTCGTGCTTCCCCCATCAGTCCGCTTAGGTATATAGTAAATCTGGGTAGTTGCGGTATAGAACTGAGCTCCATCACCGGAAGCACCGGTAATCACAATCTCATATGGGTCGAATCGAGCAGTGAGACCAGAGAGAGAAAATCCCAATTCGTTAGCTGTGCTGTTGACCGTGACATTCTGGCCTGAAATTAGGTCCATCCCAGTCTCGACTACGGAGACATCGATGAATAGCGTAGTGAATGGGCTGGTAATGTTGTCTTGCTTGTTGAAGGAAGCATTGGTATACGCTCCGCCGTGCATATATGAGATAGGAGCATCGATGATGAAGGTAGCGTAGGTCTCGTTTGCAAGGTAGACATTCATCCGTGGACGAATTGACAGGTCTAGGAGAGGCGTGGAGGACAGCGATGGGGCTTCTAGCCATCCACCTGGTTCGAAGGAGGCATTTCTGAGAAGCTTCAGTCACATGACTTAAGCAGAATGAGGAAGCCTCTCACGTTGCTCTGTATGCCTTGCCACACCTAGCGATATGAGCTTTTGTTAAGGTAAAAGAATCTTGCAGGTACTTACCATACGTCTACTCCGGCCGGGTAGCCAAGCTCGGCGGCCAATTCATCCGAAATAGCATATGTGAACGGAAGGAGAGCGAGAACAGCAAGAGACCTGAAAAGACCTGTCATCTTGACTTGCGATCCGAAGAGAGGAGAAGCTTTCGCCTGACAGCTGCACACAACCAAAAATGCAGCATGGACAGTGCAAAACTAATATAAAAAGAATGGGATGGATAAGAACGTACTCACGTGATACCTATGTCAATCATTTACCCCATGTTTGCCCAGAAAGTCTACTGCTTATCTGCGAACACTCGTTCGTGCTCCTATGAAGTGGGGTTTTCGCCCAAGTGATCTCTTGAAAGTGCGGTAACGTAGCATCCTGACGTGACTAGGGCAGATGCCAAAATGTAAGTGGGGACCAGCATCTTCGGGCTGTTCCTGAATTGGGAGCGGAGTAGGATATGGAAGATGAGCTCCGACCAGCAAAATGCTTGTTTCCCCGTGAGATATAATCCGCGAACTTGTGGTTTCCCCCGCGTTTCTCGTCCGAGTCAAATGCCTCGAAGCTGGAATAACGTCAGTGGTGAGAATGGAACATCGTGATTTTTTGCTGCAATTGATGCATCCCGTACCTGAGTCACCGGAGAGTTCCCGTGGCGGTGAGTGTAGTTGATTACTGGAAGAGTTGCGCGTCTTAAGTGGGATGATGCAGGAACGATATGGCAGCATGGAGGTGATGATCAAAGAGGTTGCACCGTGACAGGGGCGGGCGGTAGTGGACGGACCTTTCAAGCCACCTCGGCAGTCTTC
Organism: Cairneyella variabilis; assembly: GCA_001625345.1. NCBI lineage: Eukaryota > Fungi > Ascomycota > Leotiomycetes > Helotiales > Cairneyella > Cairneyella variabilis. The sequence goes on along the minus strand of AYLM01002856.1, from coordinate 14,696 downwards.
GATTGGAGTTCTCCTGAGCTTCCTCGCCAACGTCAGTTATCAACCTCCTCGTATTTTTCGGAGCTTTGCCTACAAGATCCTATCAATGCCATATCGGCATCAACCAACCAAGATAAGAGCACACTCAGGCCCCTCCCTACCTGCAATATATATAATGGGGTAATGCTACCGTGCATCTAACGTTACCAACATCTTGGGTGGGAACCATGTCCTGCACCGCGCTCAACCTTGATAGATAGCTGCATGTAGGTATACTATCGCTCCCATTATCGTGTCCCTGGGTAAGTAGTTTGTTGATCAATTGTGCCGAGTGGGCGATTCATAAGCCATGAATCCCCTCTGGTCTGTTCTTGCCAAGTGGCAAGCCGAAGTCATCGTCAATCATGGGTTTCACTGCGCTTCTTGTGGCGGGGTTGGCTGCGGCGGTAACAGCAGCACCTTCCTCTCGGTGGGAAAATGCGACAGCTGCTTCTGAGGTATACTTCTCCTCAACCAGACTATCAGTTGAAATTAATTCGAAAAGCAAACTGTTCAAATTCCACTCGATTCCTACGTCAACAACAAAGGCTTTGGCTTGGTGCCCGGTGAAGCAAATTTCGATCAGGCGAATAACTCGTACCCTGCATTGAACCTTCCCACAGGTCCATATGTCTCCACGAAGACGAACATCTCTTACCTGTTCCCTGGATATCAGCCATACAACAAGAGCGACAATGTCGTTATGGCTGGGCAACAAATTTCCGTGCCCACGGGCTCCTACTTCAGTCTGCAGATGCTTGTCTCAACTGAGTCTGCAGGAACCTCCGGCAATATGACTTTCGAATACACTGATGGTACATCCACTCTTGCTGAAGTGCGGACAAATCCATACTCTTCTTTCCTGTCAATTCTCAAGGGAGAGATTGTCATGCCATCATACTTCACGTCAAACACCACAAACTTCAACACGTCGCACATTTTTGAGTATATCGGTTCAGTGGATTCTACCAAATCGCTCTCTTCGATCACTCTGCCGGATACTTCAAATGAGACATCGAGGATCCATCTGTTCTCGATGTCTCTTCTCAAACAGAGTGGTGTGCAAATTCAATTTGTCCGCCCCACTCAGAAGCATGACGGAAGCCGAGTCCAAACTGTTGAGCTCGTGGTCAACAATGCTGGTCCTGACTGGATTTCGGGCGATGGTGTTGAGTTCTCCATCACTGCCCCCGGTATTCAGACCATTGAGCCAGGCCACATCAAGAGACTGCGGCCTGGAGATCAGAAGAAGATCAATGTTGGAGTCATTGGATATGGTAATGTAACAGCTGAAATCCACATGTCCGGTGCCACGAACACCACGTTCACAGTGGAAGGTGTGAATTTCGGCCTCGAAGAGTATACTTCGGAGCTGGAGAGTCTCTCTAACCATGAAAGTCCTGAATGGTTCGATGACGCCAAGTATGGTATCTTTATTCATTGGGGCCCATACTGTGTTCCCGGCTGGGGTAACTCAACCCCCTGGGAGATCTACGCCGAATGGTACTGGTGGTACGGGCATCACAGGAACGCAGACAAAGCTGATGTCTACGACCACCAACTCGACACTTACGGCCCTTACGTCGTGTACGACGATTTCTTCTCGAACTTCACAGCCGAGAACTGGGATGCCAAATCGTGGGTTGATCTGTTCGCTGATGCCGGAGCTCAGTATTTCGTGCTCACCACTAAGCATCATGATGGATTCGCCATGTTCGACAGCGAGAACACCACTCATCGCAACTCTGTGCACTACGGACCCAAGCGAGACGTTCTTGGAGAGCTCTTTGATGCCGCGAAGAAGTACCAACCCCAGCTGAAGCGCGGTACGTACTTCAGCTTGCCAGAATGGTTCAACCCTCTCTTCGGTCCTTACGGCTTCTCTCAAACATCAGATCCAGCAAGTACCTCGTGGCCCGGAATCATAGCCACAAATCCCTACACCGGCCTCATCGAGCCCTATACCGGCGCCCTCCCCAAAGCAGACTTCATCGCCGACCTCATGGTTCCTCAAATGGAGATCCTTGCATATAGATACGAGACTGATATCATGTGGTGTGACTGTGGAGCCGCCAACGGAACCGCCGACTTCGCCGCTAAGTGGTTCAACCACGCTTCCTCCCAAGGCCGGCAAGTCACGATGAACAACCGCTGCGGTATTGTCGCGGGCGCTGACTTCGATACGCCGGAATATACCACGTTTTCTTCGGTCTCTGAGCGCAAGTGGGAGTCGAATCAAGGCATGGATCCTTACTCCTACGGTTACAATCGTGCGACTCCTTCAAGTTTATACATGAATGCGTCTACATTGATTCATAGCTTGGTGGATATGGTGAGCAAGAATGGAAACTTGTTGTTGGATGTGGGTCCAATGGCAAATGGCACAATTGATAAGACGGAGGTGGCGCATTTGCTGGAGGCGGGGACGTGGATTAAGGCTAATGCTGAGGCGATTTTTAATACTACATATTGTACATTCTTCCCTCCCATTACCCTCCTTGGACACCCAGCTAACGCAAAGCAGACTTCATCACAGCCGAAACCGACAACAATATCCGCTTCACGCAGACCTCAGACGCGTTCTACATCCTTTCCCTCACCAAGCCTACAGAGACATTAATTGTCGATGTTCCGCTCCCCGTCATGGCTGGTGATAAGATTACTATGATTGGAGCGGGGAATGGGACGGAGGTGGCGTGGAGTGCACGGGATACGGGGATCGAGATTATGGTTCCTGAGGAGCTGTCGGATAAGGGGAAATATTGTTGGGTGTTTAAGCTTGCTTATGAGGCGTGAATACTATAGTTTAATGCCAAATATAGAAGATAGAGCATACATTCTAGAATTTCTCGGCTTGAAAACGATCTACTGCTAACCCTGCTCCTTAATCAAAATTAATATGCTAAAGCGACTTGAGCTGGACAAGTGTCTCTATGCTTATTTTTGCAAATCACTTGATTCTCGTCTTATTCTCCCAATCATACCTTATTTAATCAGTGTATCAAATGAGTAGAGTAGAGTAGTGGCCTCTACTCTACTCTACCCAACAGATTTAAGGCACTACTCATACTCTACTCTATTCTACTTATGAGTAATTAAGTAATATTCAAATAATATAAGTAGCTAGTGTAATAGCAGGAGTGCTAGAGGGCAACAGGAGGGATCACAATAAGCCTGAAGAAGTAGTTGAAGTGATAATATTGCATATAAACAATCAGTATGCATTGATCGTAAGACTCAAGCTTGCCGTTTAGGTGCGGCAAGGACGAATCCTATATAGTGGATTTCAACAGTATCTCATCCTTAAGATCCTGCTGTCAGCCCTACTAAGGCTTCCTGCTATAACGGCTCTGTATATAGCCTTACTAAGGCTTCGTGTTACAGAATCGCTCTTGCCGCATCTAAATAGTAAGCTTAAGTCTTATGGTTGATGCATACTGATTGCTCTCTATATAGCATATATTATAATCCTTACTTCAGCTACTTATTCAGGCTTATTGTGATCCCTCTTATTGCCCTTTGGCGCTCTTACTATTACAATTCTCAAGCTTCTACCCTATAGTGTCGATCTCACTATATCTGAACCAATAGTTCGCGACGGATTAGCTGCTAGCTTAGCCTATGAGCATAATAGTCCCTCTACAGACACGGATCCCACTTGGAAAAGCTCGGCTTGTATCAAGTTATGTATCTAGCGATGGTATAAGATATCTTGTTCATCCCCAATTAACTTTGCTGTTTTAATTGACCTTCGATCTCTGGGAACCAGTACTGATAGTGAGTCGATTCAGGTGCCTCTTGGATTCCCCAATCACGGCGTGCAATGATGGAAGTTACTATTGTGGAGTCAACACAACGTGTTGTACCACTGGCCAAAGCATGTTTATTGCGAGCAGTCAAGTGGGTTCCACAAAGAGAATCGAAGGGTTCGCTTGCTCGCAAGAAATAGTGGAGGGGGTCGTCACGGAAGGATTGCAGAGTCATCAATGACAAACAGATTTATTCCCTGATAAACATTGTTGAGGCCGTGCAGAAGGCTGTCGTTGCGCTTGAAGCCACTTACACAGCATGAGTCACCATTAGTACAAAGTACACTTAATGTTACTGTCGTTATTGTTGCTTTGTCGCAATCGCAAGTCGCGAAAGGGGAGGAGAATTAAGATCTCATGTCTCAGTAAAGGGCCACATGGAGAGTAAGTCCTGGCCGCCAACAAAATCTTAAATAAGTTCAATAATACTTTATAATGGCAATAAACTTGCAGTTTCGATGAATTATGGACAAACCAAAGTGACTCAGATCACTCAGAAGACCCCCGGAACAAAGTCAATCACCTGTGCTCGAGCCACCATACCCCCAATACTCTTCACAAAGCTAAGATGGGCCGGATCTTTCTCTAGGTAGTACTTTCGATCTTCGTCGTTCTCAAATTCGACTACAAAACCGTGGGTGATGCCATTCTAGCACAGGAGATCAGTGTCTGCGCACCAAGAATGTTATTTTGCATTCTGTCTGCAAAATATGCTCATACCTGCAAGCCTTCAGGGCTGTTATCTCTGCCACCAACTGCAGTTCTCACATATGGCTTGTTCGTTGTCGGATGAAGGCAATCATCCTTCAGAGAAAGCATTCGATGACATACCTGAACAAGCATGTCAACGGCTCCGATTCCCTCTATACTGGGATGGATAAATTCTCAAGCTTACATCTTGAATATCTTCGGGTTTAGCATCCGAATTGAATTCAAATAGCACAATGTGGACGATGGCCATTTTGTGATTGTACAAAGGGAAGTTTGAGGTAAACTGGAGTGAGAATAGAGTAACTAGGCAAACGAATACCAAGACAACAAGAATGGACCTCAATATTTTCTGTGGGATGCAGCGTTGAAGAAACATCATTTAGAAAAGTCTGACGGTGGGTGGAAACTAGTAGGTCGTACGAACAACCTTCGAGCACCAGTGCGGGGTAAGCTTTTGCCGAGTTGCGCCCAATGACGGAACCGTAGAAGTCACGAACACCGTTCAAAACAGGTCAATTGAATTGTTCAAGTCCATTATAAATTGCACTAGATGAATCAACAACCTTGCGCACCTTGAAGGCTTGCCAAATTTCACTCTCGAAACGCATGAGAGAAATCAATAACCAATCATTTACAAATATGATTACCAAAGCATATATCCCACAAGCTTTGAGAATGTTTCCTTCGTATCCTCATCCTCATCCTTACTTTCTAACCCTTCAATTCTGTGTCTCACTTCCCTGGAATTTTGCTTCATCTTTTCGCTCTCTCCAATCCCAGCAGTTTTCTCCTCAACAGCTCCCAGCTCCCACAGGGCCGTTGCCAAGTGGCCCTGCATCTCCACCATTCCCTCGCTCATATCGATAATCTCGCGCAGGAATTTCGTTGCTAATGACTCTTTCCCGCCGTCTCGGAGGATGCTAGCGACGAGAAACATGGAGTCCGCGACTCTTGGTCCTTTATTGCCCAGGATGCCCTTTCGGATTGTGATAGTCTTTGATGCGAGCTGGAGTGCGCCTTCGGCGTCACCTAGTGCATAGTAAATGCGTGCTAGAAGCACGATGTCACCACTGTGCTTTGGGTACCGAGATATAGCAATTTCTTCCTCACTCAGTCCTTGAAGTTTCCAGCATTGCCGAAGAGCCTCCAAAGCTTTGTCAGGTTTGCCGGCTCGGGGGTACGTCATCGCGTAGATGGCAGAGGTTCTAGACATACAATTTAGGTCGTTGGCGAGGTGGATTGCTTTCGCTTTCTCGAGGTATTCCAATGCGCTTGATACGGAGCCGATCTCTGTGTAAGCGCAGGCAATGGAGTCGTAGACGTTCGCAACTATAGGGCTATGTAGGTTATAATGCTTGAGATGTGTTGTTAGGGTCTCTTGATACGCCTGAAGTGCTGCTCTGGGTTGGGCTAGATCAAGAGCGATGTGGCCTAACAACCGGACAGCCGCGGTGCAGATTGGACCTTCTCGGTCGATTCTGAGGGATAGGCCGAACTTGAAAAATGATAGCGCAGTAGTTGGCTGCTCTTTTCCCCAGAGGTAACTACAGAGACAAGTTGTGAGGTTAGCTCAGGAACATCCAATCCCTAGCATTGAGCATCGAGTGATTGCCGGGGCAGGCTATGTCGTTAAACTCACGTGCCAGAACGAAAGATTAATTCGGCAAACCCATCTGGATTACTGGCTTCGACTTTGTGCTTCTTCACCAATTCAACTAACCATTGCACATGCGGGAGAGCATCACTGCAAGTCTCCCAAGACTGCCATCCATGGCCCTGCTGAGGACCTGTCAGCATCCACGTATTTGGGAAGCTGCATCATAGGAGTTGGGTAGCTGCATTTAGAAAAAATGTAAAGTCATCGTTTGAAAGGCGAGAGAAGACTGCTGTCTGCACCATTCGATGTATCGACAGAGTCTTGAGAGAAGAAGAACGATTCACGAGCGATATCTTGAGCAAAGCGCTGACGGCATCTCCGAAACTGTTATAAGTTAAAATTCAGGCATGGCGAAGTGGTGGTTGCAGCTGGATGAGAACATACTCCAGTTGGTCGAACAAGAATTGCAGATGATCATCTGTTAGTGAGGCTCTCACATTCGTCAGCAGCCTCTCGGGAATAGAATCTGGGTCAAAGAAAGCAAGGAGGCTCTGAAGGGTCCTGGAATCCTGTGGCAAGTTCTCAATGGAAATATCCCAGACGGTATTCAGCGTATGGTTATATTCTGGTGGAGCTTTCCCCCTCGAATGAATCCTGACTGCAGACTTCTTATATAAGGCCAGAAATTCCTCGTAGCTATAGCCCGATCCCGGATGAATTGACTGATTTGTACAAGAGCAAGGGGCAGACCGCCTAGAAGCCAGCATATCTCCATCGCAGCCAGAGTTTCTCTCTCGGTCTCAGTCCGAAGGCCTGTGAGAGCAAAAAGAGCATGCTGTACAGTCTCAGGAAGGAAAGAACTTAAATGCAGAATTTTGGTTGTCCTCTTTGCGGCTACAGATGAGGACCGGGTTGTGATAAGAATCGATCCTCTCTCGCTAGAAGGCCAGACCGGCAAGAGGATGTCGATGTCCTCGACATTATCAAGGACCAAAAGAAACCGTCGGCCGGAAGCGTTCAGCCAGTCCTTCACTTTGGGAATCGCCTGCGAGACCTCTTCGTTAGCATTGCTTTCATCTTTTGGTAGCCCTAGCTTGGTAGCAAAATTGGCCACTGCTTGAGACATCTTGATCGGCGTTTCCGATGGTATCCAAGCAATAGCATCGAAGAGTTTCAGAGATGTATTGGCGTAGTGGAGAGCGAGCTGCGTCTTTCCCGCCCCTCCGAGTCTATGGATCGCTAATACTCTCAGCTCATTTTTACCCCCTCCGCGATCCGGGTCCAACGCGTCTCTTGAGCAACTTCTGCTGATCGATACAAGAACTGTGGATTCAGGCTGTAAGGTATCACGTGGCAAGGAAGGTTTGCGTCATTGTTGAATGATACAACCTTCAAATCTGCGATGGCTTTTATAGTCTCCGCAGAGTCCGCTTCGCGTGTCATACGGGTGATATCAACTTCCTCATCAACGCGTCGAGAGTGATGTTGTAGACTAGATATCGTCTTCAAGAATTCTCGATTGAAATGGGACCAGATGTTAGCGCTCCTGGCGAAGTTGGGATTGTTCCGGAAGAAAGTAATTGCTTGGGCGCAAAATATGATTATATCCGTATATACATCACATAGAGCATCTTCCAAAGCGGGCGTTATTGGTAATTTCTCCTCGTAATTCTTGTATTTCGGGAGAGTCGTTTCCAGATCCTTCAGCATTTGAATAACTTTTGGGAACGCTGGCTGAGCAAGCTGTCATATTAATAAAAGCTCAAAGCCGTAGGAAATCGCATCGTGACCTACATTCAGGAGTAATCGGATAGAGCCCCATATCACAGCAGCGACGCGACCGTTCATTCCTAATGCCCATGCAGTAACAGCGGCAAAATCACTTAAACTCAAGAGGATTTTTTCTAGCGTGTTGAGATCGTCTACCCACCGTTCTGAAGATGGGAGAGATTTGATCTGGTCCAGGAGTTCGACTTGACTCTTGATATTCCAAAGATCTTTGTCAATGGCATCGCCTTTGTAACCACCCTTTCCGAGTTCCTCATAATACCTTTGGATCGCATTTTTCCAAATCTTACTATCTTTGTGGGGAGCCAGTGAAGCATCTGACCCTGGCGTTGACTTGGTCCTCGATTCTGACTGAGCTTCCGTTCGTGGGAGGGTCGTGGCTTGCGACAGTTCAGCCAAGATTCTTCTCTCGGTCTGGCGGTTGGTCAGGTGATTTCACTGCAATGGTCCATTGTAGCTGCAAAGAAACATGCAAACAACGCGGCCCCGTGTGAAGATGAGACAAGGCAGCTGAAACCCGCCCCGACGACAATGAGAGCGCGTAGAAAATTGAAACAGCACTGAGGATTGGATGAAGAGGAAGAATGCACTATGAGTTCCAGGCGGTACGGGAGTTCCAATTGTTGGATGATATATATATAGCCAGGCGCGAAAGTCTTTAGAAAAGTTTCTCAGTGACTCTCACACTTCTCTCATCTATCAAAATGATAGATTCAACTCAGAAAGTATGCAGACGAAGACTACAAGGCAGATTCGTCCAGGCCATTTGGGCGTACGAATCTTCCACCGAATACGCCGGCCTGGCAACCTCCGATTGGGAACCGGTAGACGTTCAAGTACGGCACTCCCTAATAGCCTTCTCCACTTCCAGTTTCCCTCGATGCATTGAAAGATAATTCTCGCCTCACAGCACTGTATGTTTGATGAAATGGCTTGCTAAGTACTTCTAGGATTGAGTACAACTCTAGATCCGGCCCTACATAGGGCTGACGTTTCGATCCTGTCCGTTTTTCAACGACCGACGTACGAGAACGTCAACCTTGACAATCCTTATGAAAATGTCTCGCTCACATCCAACTTCGACTGGTACCCGAAGTGGCTCAAATTTCAGGTTTCCATACTCCCCGAATCTATAGTTCTCCTTCTTGTTGGAGACTCTGATCTTGGAACGGGAAATTTGCTGTAAAGCCCCTGTTTCCTTCACATCTTCAACTCTATCAATGAATTTCTCCGGTCACATAAGGGCACAAGCATCGATGAGATTATAGAGCACCTTGTGAAAGCTCTTCTCGAGTCTTCTCCAGATGCCCTTGACATCTGCGTGGCACAGCGGCTTCTTGTATTTGCGTTATTAGGCTGACAGTCAATGCTATTCCTCCCTTCATTCGACAACGATCCTATCCGCGAGCTCGCCATCAACAGCACTCCCTGCGTACCAAATCCGGGTCTCCTTTTCGATACATATAGCGTACCACTGAATCTGATTGATCGTCCATTGGCAATCTTATTAAAGGCATACGGCAATCTACTGCCTGCTCGCTGTCGCTCTTCCGAAAATGTGACAAGTGAGCTGGCGAAGGAAGTTTATTTGTGGACGTCTTTAAGTCCGTCGGACACTAATGCATATTTATTACACACTTTGTTACGAGTGGACATCCGCTGGGTAGATACTCTCGCCCTTCATCTCGACTACGACAAGTCAACCAGAACGCTCTCGATTTTCCGCTATCCATCATTCTGCATTGCTATGCTTCAATGGAAAGGTGCTGTTTACTCTTTCGCTAGCACGGAACCAAATCCAGTGGATTCTCGGGCCACGGAAGAAGAGATCACATATTTTCTCAGCGAGACACTTTTAACCTACCGTCTACTTTTTGGGCAGTGGAAGCCTGCCAGAAGATTATTTCGGAACATGTTAAGATCAAATTTCATGTTGTCTTGCAATCCAGATCCGCTGCTGCGCTCGCTCTGCCTCGACCAATACTTTGCCCACACCTTGGTTCCAGCAGTCCGCCCAGTTTACATTACGTCTCGCGACTTTCTTGTTCTGGGTGAGCGGATGGAATTGCTTGCTGCTGAGTTGAGGAGTACGAAGCCCAAGTCATGGAGAGACCTCATCCGTGATAGGCGAGATACTCTGCAATACTGGACTTTCTGGCTTGTTGCGATTGTTGGTGGTGCGGGGATTATGTTGAGCCTCATGCAGGTCATTCTTGGTCTGATCCAGGTTTTACAAGCCCGTGGTGGATGAATGCTGGCTGGGCAGGACCAGCGCCTTAACGTCCCCCCAGGTGGTGCACCCGGCCCCCCACCAAAAAAAATAAAAAATTAGCCATTCTACCTAAACATGGTCTATGGAAACATCCCTCTTGTCACGGCTCTAGAATCAGGTCTATTGACGATTCTAAACTAGGGAAAGAAGGAAAGAAAAGTTTGAGAGCAAAGCCTCAGAATAAATACACAACTAATGTCTGCCTAGCCCGCTTCCTTCCAGCGCGGTCTAGAATGTTCCCCTATTCTGCAGTTCGGCTAGTTAAGCGAGGCGGTAACGGTAAGCTAAGAGCTAACCGTGACACCTCTCACCTCATCCAAAGGTGGTGATGCCGACTTCGCGACCTCGCAAGGTGATGTGTTGAGTAAAGACTGCAATTGGAGGAGCGAAATTTCGGTGAGGAGTGTGGGACCGAGGGAAACGGTGTTTGAAGATGAGAAGCCCGGAATGTTGGAATATTGCGATGTGTAATAAAACGAGAGCCTTCATTAATGTGTGGAAGGAATTGTACCCTACGGCTAATATATCATGCGAACGGACAATTGAGTGCGCTTTATATTACGCTAGAGAGATAGGCAGGGAGAATAATGGCATGCAATCTTTGGTAACAGGGAGTCTGCACCTAGTCAGCGGTGCACTCTGCGTCTTACATAGCTGATCAATTGGTATATCGAGATTGCTAGCACGCGCGTTTATTCTATGAAGTCTTTCCGCGAGCTTTTTGCGGCCCGCAACCTAAAATTGCAAAGATGTGAATTCAAATTTATCTTTCCTTGAAATAGTCCGATTCTCATTACAATGCCAGGACGAAACTAAGCATGTTGAAAAGGGGGGAATTGCTTAAGCCAAGCTCGGACGTGTTGAGGAAAGTTTGAGTACGATCGCTTTTTAACTTTCCTTAGGCATGGCGTGAGTCGCTAGCTCCAAAACCCCTCAATAGCGAACCCACGAGAAAGTTCAATACTTTGTCCAGCAACACCCAATACTGGAGTCAATTTTTGCGGTCAATCAATAAGCACAAAATGGGGACATGAAGGAAGCATAGGTTAGGGAGACAGTTGCATCTCAGAGGATTATCGAGCAACAGCACTAGAACGGCGAAGCGCTCCTTCGATGACTATGCGGTCTTGGGAATACTGTAACATTGTCGAAGGCCTCAAAGATAGATTATACAATCAGCGACGAGGTATGTATGCAAATTGAATATCATTCTTTCTTTCTCTACGACACATCCCTCAACATGTCCGAGTAAACCACAGGTCCTCTCCGGCAAATACAACGTACACAAACGTATTCACCATCTGCGTTGAGCTCATCGAATGACCGCTTCTTGCCCCATGTGCACAGTCGTGCGCTCATCCACAGGCTCGACACAAGTCCCACGACCATTCCTTCCCAAAGACGGCGAAATCGCCCGGGCTGGAGAAGTGGACGCGATCTCACTGTGGCGGGGCGCTTCGTCGGTTCCCACCATTTTTGAGTTTTGTACAATACCGTACTTGGATCGCGCCAGGAGTGTGGGAAGGTAGGGCAGCAGAAATCTCTGCCCACGAGCGGCGATTCTTTTTTCATATTGAGTACCGTCGCCTCCTCTTCTTCTGTCCACTTCACCGGTCGCGAGGCAACTTGACGGGCCTTGGAATGCGGAGCCACAATGTGGGACACACGAGGCTTTACTGACGATCCTATATTGAAGTCCTTGCCCAACGCTCCGGGGACTGACATCTCGAGCTCCTCCGGGAAACAGGTCAGATGAAATTGGGCATTGTACGTCGTCTCATCTCCGATTCTGGTCTGCTTAAGTAAGCCATGGAGAGGCCACTCTCGGTACTCAGCCGGCACAGATTCAGCTGCAGAGAGAGTCCGTTGGATCAGAGCCGGGTTGTCTATTTCGGTTGGTGTGGATGTCGACGTCGAGGGGCGTGGCCTGGGCCTCACCACGTGTTCGCAAGCTTCTGTCAAACCACCGGCTTTTGCTCGAGTGGTCTTCCGTCGCTTGGGGGGCGGCGCGTCCTCGTCGTCCTCGTCGCTGCCGTCGTCGGCATCCACACTGAAATCCTTGTCCTCGGTGTTGTCGACGTCATCCTCTGCGCCACTCTCCTCTTCAAGCTCCTCCACTACCGTGTCCTCCGCCTCAGTTTACTCTGCCTCCTCCTGCTGCACGGCGCGCTCCTCGCCAGGTTGGGGCATGTAAAGCTGAGAATCTCCTTCGACGGTATCGGGGTAAACACGGTCGTGCAACGACTCATGGCGAGGACGGCTTAAGGCACGCGAACTGGTGGACTCCATCGTGGCTTCCAGTCCGACTTCCTGTCCTGACTCAATAGCTGCGTCGTCACCCCATCCATTACAGCCTTGGCGGGGTGGTTCCAGGAGTGAATCGATTATCTCTTCTGAAACCCGTCGAATAAGTCCACTGGTGTGTTCACAAGTCTCCGGAGAGCCAGAGCGGTGCTTGGCATGCGCCAGGGAAGAAGAGCGTTCCTGCTCTCTAGGTGTAAGACTTGGTGCAATTCCATTTTCGTCGACGTATCGACCATCCTCTACATCATACCACATATCGGGAGCAGTCGACTTGGAAGTATGATCTGGCGTAACATCGCTTCTGCGCAGACTAGTATGCCGTTCACGGCTGTCGACTGCCACGTCGGTGCGAGTAATGGTTTCGGCCTCGTCGTCTTCGATGATCATCGGTTGCTCTGTGCAACGTTGGTAGGCCCGCTTACAGCAGATTCGACAGTGCATACTACGAGTGCCTCGACCATCACTCAATGCCGTTTTTGTTCGGTCGATAAAGCCAGTCGCTCCAGGAGTTGGCTCGTTGTGGCATGAGTGGGCCTGCAATACCTTCGCTGAGATATTTGTGAGGTGATTCTGAAAAAGAGTTTCGATAACGGGGAGATAATCGTCATCCGCTTCGCTGTTACCGTCCGTGGGAGTGTGATCGGAAGCTGGTTCAGGGTCGCGTTAGGAAGACGTAGTTGGCGTGTCCTCTTAACGTACCTTGAACGTTCGCGGGATTCCCGTCTTGCCCACATTGCAAATGAGCAACTGCATCTGTAAATCGCCGACCTTCGTGTGGCTGAACGGGACCGATCAAGACAGACATCTGGGTCTTGGTTGTGTTCATACGTGAAATCTGGCAAGCTTCGGTAGGCAAGAGACTGCTATTGCCGTGGAACGGGATATTTGGCGAGGACAAGAGCTGAATACTTGAGGCAGTCATGAGGCGAGGAAAGATAAGAGGTGAGAGATTAAAGTGTGCGAATGCTGCCTTCGGAAGAAGAGGATCGAGCGATTCATATCCTCCTTGGGGGGAATCATCCGCACGTCAACACATCGACACCCCGACTCACACTTGCAATACCATCTCCATGCCACCCTAGGAATCAAGGAGGAATAGAAGTGCGTCAATTTCCGCTCGAAGCTTGGATTTGAGGGATTTCCTATATGCGAATCTTCTAATCACTCAGCTTTAAAGATGCGAGTGCGCAGCCCCTCTCCTGTTCCTATAAAGAGGTGCCTTGCTAGGACGGGCTAAGACCTGCCGTCCGGTGAGCCCGATGACCATCTTTGCATTACCAGCCATCGACCTTGCAGAAATGAAAGTCGTCTCGACAGAGACATGTGCACTGATTCGGTTGCAGACTGTGCCATCAACAAGCTTCGTGCATCAGTTTTGCCCTCCAATGTCCACATGATACAGATCGAGCCCGCTCCGAGGCCACAAAATCTGCAGGACTGTCTCACCAGCACACCTCCCGGCACACCCTCACCATCCCTTTCACCAGATTGGCGCGATAATACCAGCTGAGAAACGTGGAAAAGAGTCTGCAATGTGTCAAAAGGCCCATCAGCAGGCACAGAGCGCGTCTTTGTCGCAGATCAGGTCATCAGGGTCCACACGGCGTCTTCATCGTCTCCGAAGGAAGCTCGCAGAGACAATACACCCGGCACACACGGAACGCCTTGCAGGCCGCGTCATCGTGAGACATTTTGGCGACTGGCTGGTGTTCTCGAGGCCCATCACGCAGAGGCCTCGGTGTCTGCGGCAGGTGGTAGAGTCAGGTCGCGGAGCCAAGGGGGAACGTTGGAGGAGGCCTCCTCAGCTCGTATCTGGACCAATACGGCGTGGGCATGAGATATGACCGCTGTCACCGACTCGTCGGCGACTCTCGACAGGAATCGGTTGCGAGGTAGAGGATCGTGGATAGGGCTCAGCGAGCGGGGTTGCGCTCGTTCAGATGCGCCGACGCAGATCGAGGCGGACCCGCCAGAGAAGGGAAGAAGGGCCGAAAGACATGCAGGTGGCGAGGACGGGAATCTGGACGGCTGCGCGCGAGGCTTCGTGGGGTGTACGTGTTGGAAAGGGATTGAAGAAGGAGGATGGGCGAGCTTGGGAGGGAGCGCGGTCTTTATACCCCGCGAAAGCAGCGGCTGGCCCTTGCACGCACCTTCCCCGATCCGCGCGACCGCTAAACTCAGCGGGGCAGGCAGGTAA
>AYLM01002854.1:0-13976 GCA_001625345.1 Cairneyella variabilis | reverse complement strand
GCGTGGCACTAAAATAAGGGGTAAAAAATACCGTTTTGGAAACGAAATATCCGACACGACCTTCGAACCCGCAGCTCAGAAGGGGTGTAAAGCAAGAGTGTGATTGATTACAAATCCTCGGAAAGAAGGCGGGTTGGACCAAAGTGTTGTGAATGAATGTAGACTCTGCTTGGCATAAATAGAACGCACTCCGTCCAAAATAACTAAGATTACATTCTTCCATTCCATATCTGAGCTTCTTTGTAACCCAAAACCCTTGAGATCCATCTTTACCATCGACTATAAAAGCACAATGGCAGCTAACCTTGTTGTACTTATTCTCGGAGCTGGGCCCAGGATCGGTGCCTCCGTCGCTGAGAAAGTCGCCAGCAACGGCTATAAGGTCGCTATTGCGTCTAGGAGTGGGAGTGGCACCAAGACCGCCAAAGGCTAACTCTCCCTAAGGCAGACTTTACTAAGCCCGACTCGATCCTAGCATTATTCGATGCAATCAAGACCGAGTTCCACACCTCTCCCAGTGTTATCGTCCATAACGCAGCAGCACTCACGAACGCTCCCGATAAGGACTCCATTTTTCCGATTTCAGCGGGGAGTGTCACGTTGGATTTGAACGTCAACACTATTAGCCTTTACGTCGCAGCGCAGTAGGCTGTCAGTGGATGGGAGACGCTGCCCAAGGAGACTAAGAAGACGTTTATATACACCCGGCAACATCATGAACGTCTCCATCGTGCCCATGCCACTGATGTTGGATCTAGGTATGGGCAAGTCGGCTTCGGCATTCTGGATCGGCCTTGCCGACACGACGTACTCAGCATGGGGGTTTCGGTGAGTATTTCAAAGAAAAGCTCCGCGTAGATTATTTCTGACATGCACGGCTGGCCAGATTCTTTTATGCCGATGAGCGCCATGGAGACAGCAAGTTCAAGGGGATGGCGCTCGACGGCGCCGCACATGGCGAGTTCTATGCACAGTTGGCGGGCCATTAGGAGAATGTGCCATGGCATGCCACGTTCGTGAAGGACAAGGGTTATGTCCAATTCAAGTAACAAGTTCAAGCTGGAATGAGGATCTAGAGAAAGTCAAAGTTATATATTTAATTCAATGCAATTGGCAAAGACTAGATTAAGTTGTCATGGAACGCACGGTCCCCTATATAACCTCATTTCCCCGCTCTTTGCATCGTTTAGACCTTAGAATATACTCATTTTACCCCATATTGGCATATACAGTCCATGACATAAGTACCCTAAACGCAGCAGAAGTGTTTTCCCATGTCTTGCACCACTGCTCTTCTAAACAAATAAAACAGATCACCTTGGCTTCTAAAGCACGCAGCGAGGTCACGGCTCGCAGCATCTCCTGCGTCCCTGTTACGCCATACATTCTCCATGATCTCAAGTGCCTTGCGTACCGTGCCGAAGACGCTTGGCGGTTGCAATGCCTCCACCATTGCGCGCAAATGAGCTTCCTGCGTCGGCTCCGCGAGGCAGCCTGCCACGCAGAACGGCCACACCATTGTGCGCTGCTCGAGAATTTGGATCTTGGAGTGACCAAGAGGTGCACAGAGTGTACCACAACCGCCCACCTGTCTGTCCTTGCAGAGAATGCGAGTGCGCAAGATAGAATGGACGAAATTGATCTTGCTTCCGCTTGGTATTGCATGAGAAGTCGATACGTTGGTTTGGGGAACATTGCAGAGACAGGGAAGGGGGAGTGAATGGTAGTTGCTGGTGGAATTGTATAGAGAAAAATGAAAAGACATTTCAACCAATTCATCTTTTGTGACCTGGATGTTGTCATCTGGGGAACTTTTCACTATTGGAAAGTTGTTGTAACCTCCACGGATTTTGAGCCCCTAACTACCGCTTGGGCCGAAAGTCAATAACTGACCATTGAACGCAAACATTTCAACACTTCCTTCCCAGACACAACTTCTGGAATAGCAAGTTCAAGGAGACTTCCCGCACCGCCGGCCCAACTAGAGCACCCATTTTTGCGAGACATCCTCCCTCCGCGGGAAGTGCCATCCTCTTCGTTGACAACCAACATGGATCATCCGCCGTAAGTCTCTTTCTTTCTCGGACGGCAGCATCCCAGTGACGCCCTCGACAGTACATACGAAGAAGCAACCGACAATGAGCTCCCACCGTGCTACAGCGATAGTTCTCCTCAATATGCCGGACTCTTGCAATTGATTCGCTACGAGAATGCTTTGGACCGCGCTCAGGCAGAAAGGGTGAAGAGAAGACGAATGGCTGCGAAAAGACTGAAAGAAATGGCAAAGGTGGTTGAGTTTGAGAGGTCAATGAGAGAAGTGCGCGAGGAGAAGCTTGCATGGGACGAATTATGGGCGCACTTGCGAGCAACGCATTCTCGACATTGAATTGAAGAGTCATGGATTTGAAAACGTCTCTGCATTCGACGATTCTCAGATTGGGGTGAACATGCAATTGATTATTACGTATATAAGTGCGATTAAACCCCACTACGATCCTCTAACAGGTCAAGTCATAGATGGCATTGTAGTTGGCATCCACAACACCGAACGTCGGGCTGGCACTGAAGTCCTGGAGAGAGTACGCAAACGTGTGACCGGCATCAAAAGCAGAGCAGACGACCGTATCCCAATACTGCTTCGCGTTCGCCACGCTGGCAACGGCGTCTCCTTCCGTAGGCCCAGCAGTCGGCCACCCAGTCTCAGTAACCCAGACCCAGATACCCGAGTGCACAGAGTTGACCTGGTCTCTGACCTGTTGGATCGAGTCCCAGAAAAGGTTGTACGCATTGTCGATGCTGTTCGAGTCGGAGGTTTGGTAGTATGGGTAGCCATCCACGCCCACGAAATCGCATGCTTCGATCACAGCTGCGTTCGCAGAGTCGATCCAAAGGTCCCAGGTATCGACGTGTCCGACTTGGATGTCGGTTGTATATCCGGAGACTGTGGAGAGCATCCCTCGCACATCGTAAATCTGTTGTGCCAATTCGCTCGCTGTCGTGTCGCCACGGTATAGATCCTCGCTACCAACGGACACTGCCACCACCCAGTCGAACCCATATGTTTCCACAGCCTTCAGCAGGGCCTGTTTCTCGGTATCGTAGTGAGTTGCGTCCTCAGTCCACACGCCAACAAGAATTTGGCCACCTGTTGCAATGGCTGCAGGTACGGCGTTGACGAGAGTATCGCAGTCGGAGGAGGCATACACGCGCATGCTGGTGAAGTCGCCTGGCAGAGCCATCATCGTTTTGAAATCGGTTTCCCAGTCGGATTGGGTCTTGCAGGAGCCATCTGCGAGGGTGGCTTGCACGTTGAAGCCCTTCCAGTATGCGTCTGCGCCAGTGGCAGCGGCTGCGAGAGCCAAGGCGTAAGGTGTGGTCTTCATGGCGAGGAAAGAAGAAATTGAACGAGTGTATTAATTATGAATTAAGAAATGTAAAGAGTGTGAGGGTGAGAGGAAAAGAGTGTGTTGGTTGAAGAGGGATGGTCAGAGAAAAAGGACTCAAGGAGATACAAATACCTCCTGAGGTCTGGCCATCGACCAGGTTTTCCATACATCCTTCGCAGATTTTCCAATTCATCTGCTGGTATTGTGGAGTTGTCTTGGTCGAATAATGTTGTTCATGGGTGAAGAAGTTTCTTTACGAGGAAGGAAGAGAAGCCGCGGACGTTGGCAAGGAAGTCGCCGGCCGGAACTAACGGGCCACGCTATTTTTGGGGCGGCATGCGCCATTCTCAGGGGCAACAGCCTGGAATTTAGTGGGGATGTGATCTCGGATCGGGCACGATCTTCACTGACGAGATTGATATGGGGCACGTCCGCAGCGTATTCGTGGGGCTCAATGGCCCGATGGAGTCCGGATTGTTTTCTTGTTGTCTTCAGATTCGTGTCTAGTGATATGATTCAATAGTAATCTTCAGGCCCCCATGAGCGTGGCCACCGCATAGGCACATCGAGACCAGTGTTCTCTTGCATAGTATCATCAGTTTTGAATTTTTCTTCATTTGAAGTTCCCAGGCTCCTGGAAATGCGACATGAACTGCTTGCCAAATACCTTGTACATCAATCATATTCAGAGAAGGCCACCATTTCGCCCTCCTTTTCACACCAGATTTCATGACTCCTTTAATTCTGTTCCTCATCATGAGCACCGACAGTCTCAGCATTGGGCTCTACGAGGTACGCAAGTGGTGCCCAAGCTCTCCAATGAAGAATACCCAAGTGGGTGATCCTTGTAGCCATGTCTGTTACCTCTTCCACCAGTGTATACTTACCTGAAGGCCTCGATTTGATGCCGTTATGGATAGCGCCTCATTAAGGACGAGATACCTTGGTATCATATCGCGCAGGCTCAAGAGCAGTTCATCAACCACGACTGCTTCGCTCTCCTCAAACGCCGTTGAACTGGTGTTCGAGATGCGTGATAACAAGCGAGACTGAAGACTTGGTTTTGACTCTCCCTCACTAGGTGTCTGAGAACTGTCAATGTTATTTCCTGAAGCGCCGACTATAGACTTCGCGCCGACTGTTCTTTCTCGAGGCTTTGTTCTTGCCAGCCGTATGATCTCTAGAGTCAGCGGCCGTGATAATGAGTTCTACTCGGCGACTCCTGCAGAGCTCGAGAATTTGGCTACAGCGAGCAAACCGGCACGTTTTCTAGTTGTTGCTTGCGATGTGGTGTTCATTGTTGGTGCAGATGACTAGGTTGATGTTTGCATGCTCCTCTGTCTGATTTTGGAGGTTGTTGGCCCTTGGCAAAGCTGGGTTTTGAGCGTTGCTCGCTACCCGATATGCCCGGGGCCTTATATCCAGGAATTCTCGAACAGCCTCCTAGATTCTCTGACTCAAGCTCGTTCAACATATGCATGCAAATTTCTATGTTGATGGTGTAAAGAATGTTAGAACGAAGGTATTCTAGTCGTTTCCTGTCAAATTGAAAGGTGGGGGGTTTGGTTGGCGTGTGGGAAGGGAGTACCTGATATCAGGCCACAGAAAAACCTCCATATTGGGTCGTTCGAGAGGGGTGTTGACTGGGGCCTCTGGAAGATTTCGAACCACCTACACCCTTGCGTCACATCGAGCCTTTCCAGGTTTATTTTCCCGCGCATCGTGTTTTGCTCCAACCTGACAGTCTCTCGAAGGAGGAGCGACACACGTGCTGGGAGCAAGAATTTTGGCAATTTGTCCTTTAGGTTGATCAGACACGCCCTATTAAACATAACTAGCTCTGTCCGTCAGTACTTACCATTCGCATGTCTTCTGCCAGTTCCAGCAGCCCGCGAAGAGCAGCTACTATGCAAGGAATACTCCTCTCAGAAGTTCGTCGTCGCAGACACGCAGCAACTTGATCGAACTTTGCAGCCTGTGCCGGAGTTCATTGCACCTTCAGTGCCTCTTCGAGCTTATCCAAGAACCACCACCATGCCTCAAGCATTTGAATCGTTGTCTTGATGACATTGTGTGAGACTTCCGATAATACCTTTTGGAGAGCTTCTCCAGGCTATCATCGCCACAGATAGGCTCCATTCTACGTTTTGATGGCCCTCCTCGAATTTCGGTCTGTCAACCAACCAGGTAATCATGAAGCTGTACCGTCAACAGTGCCAAAATCCTTCTGCGGTTAGTGCCTTTTTCTGCTTGCTTCGGTCCGGAGTTTCATGCAAAGTTTAGGGTCGAAAGCTAGCTCGTGACGCAGTTCGGGGTTCTCGAGTAGATCAGAGAGCTCGTCTTCGAGCTCGCAGACTCTTGCGCCCACGGTGAGATGTCGAGTTTCGGGTCCGACGATGTTACTTGGGCGGTCTTTGTGACAGTCGTCGAGACTTTTGGAGTCGTAATATCTCCTGGGGGCTTCCTCTTCCGGTATATCTTGCCCGCTTGGTAAGGGCTTCCATCTTATTCGAACCCTAAGAAGATTTCTGTCATCTGGGTCTTTCTCATATTGTCCTATTCGATGGTTGGACGGACTGTGACGCGATCCCCGAAGGTCCATGTGGTCATCGAAACGATCATGTGTGATCGCGGGGCCCGCCTGCTGCTCGCTTCCAGTCTCGGTTCTCAAACTGAGCAGGTAGTCGGATACATGGTTCCTCTGCCCTCCATTGCTGGTTTCTTTTCCTTCCTTGCAGGGATCCCTTCATTTTCAGTGCCAGGAGCAAGGAGAGGCATTGGCAATGCCGAAAACTCTCTGTTGGACGTTCTCTTGCAGTTACCTGTGTTTTCTCTCAGGTTTGAGTCGAAGCATCCCCAGAATGGGTCCATCTTTTCCCCGGTAGTGAGCAGAGAATAAGAGCAAATTCTGGGTGTGGTGAAGGAATATCTCCAGGGTTTGTCTATCGTTGCGAGATAGCTTCAAGGTTTAGGCAGAAGCGTGCACTTCATGATTAAAATTCGAAGAAAAACAAATAAGGTTGGCTTGGCGGGGCGTGTGGTGAGTGTGGTTTTGCAAGCCTCGTGACACCAAGAAGATGCCGCGAAGCCACTTCTCAAGGCACTTCTTCGATACGCGGCGAACATGTGACCAAGGTTCAAGACGAGACTGTCGGTCACCTCATGTTCAGCGCCTTTTCGGTCTCGTATGTGGATGGAGTTTAATCATCGCTGAGAGTGAAGAGAGTCTCTCTTGCAAGAATCGTGTTGGTAGATTCATGGATGTCCATCAAGAGCTAAGCAGGAGCTGTATACACTCCACAGTTGCGTTGCCACAGATCTCGGGACTGGAAGCACAGAAAGTCACTGCTGAAAACAGGCCAACCCACATGGGAATGTTCTCATGGCATTTTCCATTTCCATCTCTGGACCTGAGCAGCTACCGCTTTAGCCTGAGCTATAGGTGAGCATTCCTGAGCACGGCCTGAGCACTCGCTAAGTAAGTCCGTGTATGTAGGAAAGAGCTATTTTCGTATCCGCAAGAGTTCGTTTCAGCTCCTGTAAGGCCCTGTTACACTTTCCTTATCTTGTCTCTATGGGCGGGTCTTATTTTAGCTCTGATAAGGATCCCTTTAGAACATTTCTTGGACCCTTATTCGCTTATATACACATGATACTTGTAAGGTTAAGCGACTTAGCCTTATTATTCTACAACGTCTCCTTGACGTCTATAGGGCGATTTTATAAAACATAGATTTTAGTAGCACTTAATTTACTTCTCTTCGCTTTGGATCTCTTATTTATACTTCACCTGTGTGTTTCTTTCTCTTAGTTATTGTCTTGCCTATAGAAGGCAAGGGCCTAGGGTGCTCTAATGGCTAGTTTGGTTTATATAGATGAAGGCAGGGAGGGACAATTATATTAGCTAGATTAACAAAATAGGAGATCGCTAGTAGCAAGCTTGCTAATAGCGACATTATGTAGTGGTAATGCCGTGCTAGGAGGAGTCGCACTAGTGTTTAGTGGCACTGGGAGATTTATAATAATCTTGGCAAGCTAGGATTATATTTGCAGAAGCTTTATAAATAATATTGAGGCGGATCAGCTAGTAGATGCCTAATAGATGTGGTGATTTTATGTTACATTAATGCCGCGTCTAAGGAGTCGCATTAGAGGGCTAGTGGCATTAGGAGATTTATGTGAATCCTAGCAATACCAAACCACATTAGCGGTCTAGCTCACTAACAAAGGGGTACGGGATTAGCTAGGCAGGGGTCAAACCGAGGTGAAGTCGTGCAGGTCGCACCAAGGCTTAGTGGCACTAAGAGATTTATATGAAAGGGGCTGGTGGCTTAGCTGGGATGCCGCGTTGAGAAGTAGTCACACCACGGCATGGGTGACGCTGGAAGATTTATGTGAAAGGGTTGGTAGGCCAGCTAGGGGCATTGCTGCGTCGAGTAGTTAAACCATGACACGGTAATAGTACGAGATTTATACAAATCCTAGCAAGGCAGAATCACTTTAGCAGCAGAGCTACACAGGGCAGGGTTAGCGGGAAAACTAAGGTGGAGATTTATACATTGACAATGCTGCACTTAGAAGCAGTCATATCAAAGTCTAGTGTTACCCGGAGATTAACGCAGGTCCTAGAAGGCAGAATTACATCGGCATTAGCAACCAAAATGTGCTGGCAAACGGAGCAAAAGGATTAGCTTAGTAGGGGTCACACAGGGCGTGGAGACAGGCTGTGGAAGGGAACAAGGGCGTCGATGAATTTATGCTATTACTGCAAGGCGGAATCCTTTTTATGGCAGGTTTCATTAATCCTTTATCAAGATCTAGAAGTGTTACACTATGTGGTGGTGATGCCACATCGAGGAAAAGAGTCGTGTCATGCAAGGAATATCACCTGGCAGTTTTATATCCAAAGTAGAGTTGCTCTGGCTAGTACCGTGACTGAGAAGCTGGAACGGTGAAGTGGAGCTCTTGTGTGGAGGTTCGTGAGGGGAAGATGCATTGGGGCAAGGCAGAGCAGATTCCATGGGAGGGCAGGACAAGTGAGTGGCACTGCCATCCAGTCTAACTACACCGCACCTACGCATGAACGGCAAGGCAGACTCACAGCCACGGAAAAGCTGTACTGAGGGAAGTTGAGATCATACAGTGGCGGAGTTGCGCCATGGGAGAGTGTTATACTTCTTGATGAGCTGAGAGATTTACACAAGTAATGCCAGCAAGCCAGCGGAAAGCTCTTTTAAGGGACGGAATTAACAGAAACTGGTGTGAGATGTATACGCTGCGAAGCCGTGCGTGTAGAATATGCTGTTCAGGAGTTGGGAGAAAGAGGGATTCATACAAGGAAACGAGGCAGGATCATTTACGGCAACGCCGTTACGTTGCAATGCCATTTTTAGTGGGTTAGGGAGCCGGAGGGATGGAACAGAAGGGAGATGGATATATTGGTGCCTGTTTTGCTCCTCTAACGAAGGAATACCAATACAGCACCATCTCTACTTCGTTTCCAATCCGTCGTTCTCTATTCGCCAACTGTGAAGACCAGCTTCTACCTATTAGTTCCCATTGAAACCCATCATTCTTCAGTATCAAGCATGGCCGTTCTCGAGGCGACCCTTGGAGTAAAACCCGCGGGGCAATCTACTATACATAACTATAGACATGAACCATACATCTAAGCTGCTAGTAAGGTTTTCCACCGTTCTTCGATTTTAGTGGGCTAACTAGAGTGCGAGATACTGGCTGTTCGACTGCCAAAGTGCTGAGATTTGCTAGGTATACAGGTTTCTGCGACGTCGGGAGAAGAATAGCAGCCTTCTATGGTATAATTACGTCAATGAAGCCTACGGCAGAAAAGCCAGGAGAGGTGTTCCTAGCAAACTTAGAAGAGGAAGCTCTAGTTCCTTTAGCTAATAAAGATTCCCTTGCAAATGATCAATTCCTGACTTGCAGCTCCAAGATGATTGCAGACCTTACCCTAACAGGAGCCAACTTAGGCACTGCAGTTCTGACGTAGTCAGCACAAAACCCCAGATGCCAATTTCGAACGTTTCTTTTAGCGTTAGCCATTCTGGAACCGTCATAATCAATACATACAGGGCTGCGGGGAGCGAATATAGTCACGGTCACACATTTCCCCGGCTTTTGGTCTATATGACATGGCCAAATCGGAAAAGAAAGCAGGAAGAGAGGGGCACCGAGGGACAACAGGCTGGCAAGACTATCGGCGAGTAGGCTCTCAATGTCTAGCAGGTTATGCTAATAGATCTAGGTACCTTTGCCAGGAGGGCTTTAACAGTCAAAGTGCATGCTTGTTAAAACGGAGACGCCCTACTCGCTCTAGGGGAGCTGATTTATTGGCAGAGCATTAAAACAACACACCTTATCTAATACCTTTCTTAGATTTTACTCTACTAATAATAAACTAAACGATCGCTGTTCCCTAGCAAGTGAGAGTGGCGGCAATGCCGCCTTATCTACACCAGGGGGCCTTAAAGTCAATACGGCTACGCTTGGCCTTGTAGAAGATAGTGCTCCATTGGATAGAGGGGTATTAGAAGGGCTTTGACAGGGAAGTGACAATCTCCTAGGCTAACGAGGTTGTACTTGCAGTTAATGTTGTAGCGGCACCTCTAGGGGGAGCTGTAACGGTTGTATACGAATAAGAGGTTAACTGTATGACTCTAGTTTTGATTCTACATGCAAACTCAGAGGATGAAGGTTTAGATCTATCTGCTAGTACAGTCTATATTTGTAAAGGGTTAGGTTCTTATACTTATTCTCTCCTATGCAATAGTGCAACCTTTCCTTTTCACGGTTGTGGATAAATTTCTTGTCAGGTTACAAGATTCGCCGCATCTGATCTGGTGAATTATGTCAGGGCAGCGGTTCAGAACCTTGCTCTATCTCCCCGCTATATCATGTGATCCGCCATCCGGCTATATAGTCAGGGCTTCCCCCCCTCCCTTCTTCCGTCTCTAGCTTTAGATCTTTGTACAATAGGCATTCGGTCAATTGAGTTTTCACCCTTTTGCCCGCGCCTCCACACCTGTCACCTACTACACTAAAAGTAACAAACGCGTAAACATAACAGTTAATATATTAATATATAGAATCTATATAGTGTGCTTATAGAAAAGTCATACAAGGGTTCACATGGCTAATACTAATTTGATACTAGCGTATTATTAATACTTTTGAGAGGGAGCGGGAGCTTCGTATACCTGGCCCACTGACAGCCCATCTACAGTAATCTACAAAGGTACGAACCGGGGCATAAAAGATCTTTACGCAAAGAAGTTTAGGGTGCGGGGTATTATATTACACTACGTACATCCTGATTGGCGTTTTCGTCGACGGGATGTAGACTGGGCACGAATGCTCATCCGCCTCTCGACGAAAAGCTCAGACGCGCACCGCGATGAGTTTATAAAATCCATGCATCCCAATCTCCATCTTAGTTGCTCATCTCGACCCAGAGTATCCTCACTACGCGCTCCCTGGTGTAGTTGTTTCCCAGACCTATTTCTATCGCCCGAGGTTTTGCGGCTTCGAGACCCTCCGTCCGCCCAGTTGATCGCAGTTTCCCTCTCCACCACCGATTCACCGTTTCTACCATATATTCAATGAGAATGGGCCCGGCACCAACGACCGTTCCCTCGTTGATTGGCGGTAAAGATGAGTTCGCCTCCTCCACCTTCGCTGTGACGAATCCCTCAACCGGCGATGTCTGCTGGGAAGTCTCGTCTGTCAGCGAACAGGATGCGCGACGGGTTGCCGATACGGCGCAGGCCGCCTTGCCCGCATGGGCAGCCACCAAACCCCTCGTGCGGCAAGCCATTCTTTTCAAAGCCGCAGATCTGATGGAAGAACGCGCGGACGAGTTGGTGACCTTCATGTGCACAGAGATGGGGACGGATGCAGGGACGGCCCGCCAGCTCATCGTGGGGCTAGCCATCACCATGATGCGCGAGATCGCCTGCCGCATCTGGGAGTGTTGTGGCAGTGTCCCGGTCCTCGGAAACGACGGCCAGGGTGGCATGGTATGGAAAGAGCCGTATGGGGTAGTTCTCGGGATCGTGCCCTGGTAAGTGTCGCGTAACGCCAGGGAACGAGGACGGCGAGGCTGAACGGTGAACCAGGAACGCTCCTTATGTGTTTGGCGTGCGAGCTGCAGCGACGGCCATTGCGACTGGCAATACGGCGATCTTGAAATCGTCTGAAATGGCGCCCCGCTGCTACTGGGCGCTCGGTAGAGTATTTCACGATGCCGGAGTGCCTGCTGGCGTGGTGAATGTAGTCTGTTGCCGGCGCACCGACGCACCGTCCGTTGTGAATGCTATGATCGAGCATCCGGCAGTGAAGAAAGTCAACTTCACTGGCAGCGCTAGTGTCGGTCGGAAGGTCGCCCAGCAGTGTGGCTTACACCTCAAACCTATCCTCTTAGAGCTTGGTGGGAAGAACAGTGCCATCGTTTTGCCTGATGCTGATTTGCAAAAGGCAGCTCAACAATGTCTTATTGGAGCATTTGCAAATGTATGTTGCAAATGTATGTTGCAAGAATTGCTTGGAGAATGTGCTAACGTGAATAGTCGGGCCAGATCTGCATGTCGACCGACATAATCTTGGTTCATAAGGACATTGCGAACGAATTCCTGCAGACGCTTAAGCAAACTGTCACAGCCATGCAGACCTCGAGCGAATCATTACCTATCGTCGTATCATCGGCTGCGGCGTCTCGGATCGCAGCCATAATTGAAGATGCCACGAAGAACGGAGGGGAGGTTTTCCACGGAGGCTTGCCTCCGCCTGGACAAAACACCACTCAGGTGATTCCGACGGTAATTGGCGGCCTTTCCAACCACATGAACCTATGGAAGGAAGAGGCTTTTGGGCCGCTAGTAGGCTACAGGCTATTCTCGGATGAGGGCGAGGCAGTGAAACTTGCCAATAGCACAGGGTATGGACTTTCAGCTTCGGTGTTTACGCGCGATCTTCGCAAGGCGTTCGCACTGGCAAAAAAGTTAGAGTCAGGGTATGGCTCCGGAACGCTGATTAAAAAGAATTTGTTAACACATCCGTAGGCAGGTCCATATTAACTCCATGACGGTGAATGGCGCGGTAGGCGTACCCTTCGGAGGTGTTAAAAATAGCGGCTGGGGTCGGTTTAATGCTAAGGAAGGTATGGAGGAGTTCCTAGCCACGAAAACCGTCACCTGGGATGACTAGCAATCATAATAGGCATATAGGTTAGCGATCACTGATGGAGTCTCAAGGTTCAGATAGCTCTAATAGTAACGTTTCCTCTGAACTAACTCGCAAAATGAGAGGCAGCCTCATAAGGTGAAGGCTTGTTTTAAGCCAAAAGGATGGCATATTAAAATATTGAGGTGGTTTTTAGTCCCATATATATGATTTTTATATTATTAGAGAGAAGAGAATGCGGCGATTAAAATAGACCAATTAGATTACATATGGACTTCAAGATGACGAAGTTATAAAGGTTTGAATGTGGAATTAAAATAAGAGGGTGCGAGGCGAAAAGGCACACGAGTTAATTTCAATGTCCTAGTACCGTAACTGCTGTCTCCACTTGCCATATTTTATCCACCCCGAAGGTTTCCACCAGAGTCGCACCGTTTAGTAGAGGGACCGACGCTGGCGTTGGTTGTAGAAATAGAAGATAGTGACGTCAAAAGGAGGTGTTACGAACATCTCCCGGGACGGTCAACACTTCTAGGAGCGGTGGGGGTCCTAGGAACATGGGTCCTGGGAACCGCCGGCTGGGTCCCAGGAGCAAACCACTGTCATTTAGTATTTCAAAGCATTATTCACGTAGGTGACCGGACCACCCATTACGGGGTAATGGTCACGTGACGGACTATAGGGATGCTGGGATCGAGCTTCGATCCCTTCGCTCCCTTCGATCCGAGACAGCACGACGGACTATATAGCTGGGGATGTTTCTCACGTAGAGAGGAACTTTATGCTCAACTCAAATAGTATTTCTATACTTGAAACTGCGCAATCTTACCTGATCTCACTCGGTGATATCAACCTGACTTACTTGACCCCCTACCTAAGACCCCCCAACCGAACGTACGAAGCTTGCTTCTATCACTAAGCAACGTGAGCGTTACAGAAGGCTAGCTTAATGCTTCCTGTTTTCCTGACTATTCTTTCTAACACTATCACCAGGCGTAGTCCCTTTCTAATTCTTATAGCGGGCCTCATATTCCAATAAGTAGGCACCTTAATGAGCCTGCTCGTGTCAGCCATTTACCTCCATAATCTATTTTGATCTATTCCACAGGACCCTACCACCTGGAAAGTTCTTATTGTTACTAATGTCCCTTCCAATTATTCGTAATCTTACTTTATAACATATGAGGGATCGTCTTTTACCACGATAGTCTACCCCGAATCTCAACCTCACCAAAGACCATTTCGTCTTTAGGCCTGAGCAATCGCTGCTCTAACCTGAGCAGAGCCCTGAGTCCTGAGCACGCTAATGAGTCAGCTGGATTTTTCTCAGGGGTCCTCTTCCGGTCCCTTTGTGGATCGGCTATAGTTTCTATATATACTTTTCTTTGGGGG